>CM055269.1:17035611-17214423 GCA_029237695.1 Conchocele bisecta | reverse complement strand
AACAATGCAACATGATTAAAACGTTTTAAACATATAGATTACCTTCAATGCTTTAATAGTGTATGTTCATCCAAAACTACTGACAGTCTTTGAAAACTACTGACTGATTGCTTTCTGACTACTGACGGCACTCGCTTGGAGTAAACAGGTCTGCATAATGTACAGCACATTGATACGTTCAAAAACATTTGACAGCATAATAGTATCATCTCCTACAATGGCTAGACCGAAATCACACTATCAAATCATTTTATAGTTTCTTCTTATTTACAACACAAATACATAATTTTACAGCACATTGATACGTTCAAAAATATTTGACAGCATACTATAATCGTCAATAATGGTATATATGTGCAGCAGCTTCGATGCTTCGTCCGCATATTCCATCGTGTCGATCTGCCAGTTCTCAAGTCGCAACTTGAGGGTGCGTAGCCTCCGTTCAATCTGTCGGTAGTTGGTTCGTATGATAATTGACATTAATCTACACTTGAAATAAATTTATACACACATTCAACAATAGTTTATTGAAACAGATTATAGCTTTGGGTCTCGCCTTTTCTGATTTACCTGTACACAATAAACTGGGGGAATCAGAAATGCTGGAAATCAAAAGTTGGGGAATCAAGCTTACCCCTCCCCCTCCCACTAAGATCAAGGTTAAATGACTTTAACTTTTACATACCTTATATCTCCACAACCCTTACTTCAAACTTCAAATAAATACACTCTGATACCATCAAATGCCTCGGCGCGCTCGACATGCGGGCCGCGGCCATCTGGTTACAGTCAAGTATGCCAAGGGGGGATATCCATGTTTTACAAACATAATAACACAAAAATAGACAGAATCAATATTTTGTTTCAGTTAACCTTTTAAGGCAATAAGGTTATTGTCCATGATATCAAGGGTGGCAATTCATGTTTGACATAAAAAGTAAAATAATATCATTAACATGTCCGGTAAGGGTAAATAAAAGTTTCTTTTGCCCGAAAAATGTCATCTAAAGAATAGAGAAAATAATATGTCTCCCCATATTACAACCCAGCATGTGACAATCTATAGTCTCTCCATATTACAACCTAGCATGTGACAATCTATAGTCTCTCCATATTACAACCCAGCATGTGACAATCTAGTCTCTCCATATACAACCCAGCATGTGACAATCTATAGTCTCCCCATATTACAACCCAGCATGTGACAATCTATAGTCTCCCCATATTACAACCTAGCATGTGACAATCTATAGTCTCCCCATATTACAATCTAGCATGTGACAATCTATAGTCTCCCCATATTACAACCGAGCATGTGACAATCTATAGTCTCCCCATATTACAACCTAGCATGTGGCAATCTATAGTCTCCCCATATTACAACCCAGCATGTGACAATCTATAGTCTCCCCATATTACAACCTAGCATGTGACAATCTATAGTCTCCCCATATTACAACCTAGCATGTGGCAATCTATAGTCTCCCCATATTACAACCTAGCACGTGGCAATCTAGGTTTAATTCTTTTCACACTATCTGGCGGTGAAAATAACAGCTAACACATTTGGAGTATTTGTTTTCGCGCCCGCTTGCGGACAGCTCAATATAGTCAGCACATTGGCATCCGTACGTTCATACGTACATGCGTCCAGGTTAATATTTTGTGTTAAAGTTGTTTTTGTATGCCCCACCACAATAGTGGAGGGGGCGCTTAGTGTTATCCTTGTCCGTCCGTCCCGTCCGTCAGGGCAACCAAACGGGAGGAGGGTCATTGGGAGGAGCCTAACACAAAATAATCCTTTGATCTATTCCATGTGGCCCCTTATTCTATTCATAACAAGGGGCCATTTCTATTCTTCTTATTCTCTCTATAATTTCATACGATATTAAAGGGATAAATGAAAGAAAATATAATTAATTTTCGTCTAATATTTTTTAACTATTTATAGCCCATAAGTTTCCCAGCATGCAAAGAGTTGAACCGTTTTGGTGTGGCCAGGAAATATGTATTCAGCACAGGTGAAAGACTCGAACTAACAACGTGCCTCTCGTTATCTTTCCAACAGAAATGCTATTCTTCAAATGCAGGACTGCAGTCCGATAGACTAGTCTGACTGAAGCGCGACTACTCTCCTCAAATAACTCCAGAGCTCCAGATAGGCTTTGTGCCTAAAGAGTCTTGTACCCCCTGATATTAAATCAAATTATTTGCTGATTTTTGCAAATTGAGTTGTGTATTGATTTTCTTCATTATTAAATAGGGAACAAATGATCAAAAAAAATTTAAACATTCACTTATTTGAGTGTAGTATTACTTATTCACTTATTTATTTTTTATTACAGTATATTCACTACTCAATTTGAATCAATGCACAGTTTCACATTGCTGTGAGTATTTCGTACTCCCACTGTTGATAATCAATGCGTATTCAGCTAAAATAAGTGCGTACAATATGCCCCTTATCTGGAGCTCTGTAACTCTGCTCACTCTTCAGTCAGACTATAATATCAGACTGCAATGCGAGGTCCTGCATTTGAAAGACTGGAATACTCGGACCTGCGATATACAAAATATCACATTACCCCGCATCCGTCTGATCGGGATCTGCACTGTTTGCCATTGCATCAATGAAACACACGTCATGCTTCTTAAGAGAAATGTTAAGAGAAACAAAAGCGAAACTACATCAATACACAAATGATGCAGATCCTGATGAGATTGTTTTTGTTTTAGCCATTTCATCGGGATATTCACTATTTGTAATGATTAGGATAGTCTTCATGCCTGTAGTTTTGAAAGTGTTACAGACATGTCTTTTACAAATTAATTTAAGAATTTTAATTTTGAATTAAAGTGGCTGTGTCTCAGATGGTACTTTCCGAAAGAAAATGTATTTAATAAAAACAGTTCAGATATTGTCAATGCATGTTGTATGAATATTGTCGCAACTTGTCACTGGTCATAAACGTATGTTTGTCGGCAAATTATCACATTTGAATTGCAGCTTCCGATATTGTAAACATCAACGTCAGGAAATTTTATGCTAAATTGAAATTGGTTGTAGGCCTATTACGTCATAGATCTATCGTTAAAACTTTTAACATTTAATGCTTCAAAATCTTTATTTTGGTCAGCACTGCACACTTCTATATAATCACCATAAACACTGTAATACATTAACACACGATGTGGCTGCATGATCATAAAAAAATAACTGAATTTAAAAATTTATGTGAGAACTGAATGTTACGTAGTCGATGACGTAGTAGCTAGTCAAAGCAAGGCACATGACAACTAAGTGCGATTACATCAGAGGGAAATAAGTGTTTGCAATGCTCTTATTTTTTCAATAATATTTTTTTTATTTTATTTTTACTTTCATTTTGTCAGGTCACCCATAGGGTCATATATATTCAGAAAACCAATACTTTTGCTCGCATTTCATCTATATCTGAGACATGGGCTGCACATCATTATTTACTTAATTTCAGCAGCGCATCATAACACCTCCAGTAAATCACTATAAAAGACATTTGTATACGGAATAGCACCATTGGCTGTTGTGTTAATTGTGGTATGGAAACATTTGGTCTGTTTAAAGTGTTCTGTCTAAGGTTTTCATTCTCTGCTCTCTTGCCCTCTTCTATTTCAGAATGTATGGCGTGTACTCAGTTGTACTCGGATAGCATTTCCCAGCTATGGATGGAAGGCGTTTGCAGGTATATAGAAACTACCTGGGGCCCGTTTCACTAAACTTTGTACGACTAACCTGTTTGTAAGTGCAAATTTAGGATCGTCTGGAAATTTCAATGGATGGATTTACATTTATTGAGCATAGGCTGCATATGCAGCCTATGATCAATACATGTAAATCCAATAATTGTTTACAAAAAAACATTGTTAACGTGAAATTTTGCACTTACAAACATTTTAGTTGTACAAAGTTTAGTGAAACGGCCCCCAGTCTCGTGTCTTTTGAGATCAAGTTTTTCAGGCAAGGCTAGAAAATGCATGGGAATTCCGAGGTAAACCTCGATCGGCATTCCTACTGTTTCCGAGCAAAGACTGATACACGTGATATCAACAGAGACTAGGCTGGTATTCTATTTATCAGGTAATGTTGTATGCTAGCCGATGAACAAGTATAAAATATTTCTTGTTGCAAAAACCTGTTTACGATGTGTCATTACACTGATGTCATAAACATATTTAATTAAGTTACGTAGATGTGCGCAGGTACACAATCACATGGTGTGTCTCTATTAAAATTTTGCTGGAAAACTGTCAGTGCAGGTATGTGACATTGAGCTTATGCAATTTGTGACTAGTGTAGCTCCTAATTAAACGTCACACTTCTGTAGTTACAAGCATTGCGGGTGTTTCATTGAGAGAATGGCAAATATTGTACATTCTGATCAGACTGTGCGGATGCACAGGCTGATCTGGATCTACACTGGTCGCAAAACCCACAGTCACTAAGATGGCCGAGCTGGCCACTCCATGAACCATATAGTATATAGTACCGAGACAATGTTCACATGCATTTTATCTATATATGCCATCACATTTAGGAAGGAATTATGTTTATATCATATTCAGGGGTCACACACGTCCTTAAAGGGTAATCCACATGCAACCTGTCAGTTATTCAATCAATTACAGTTGTTTCTGTCAAAATGTTCCGGGTTTATACGTGTACAAAGTGTTGTGCGTTGCGTATCCGTGGAGTTTCCGTTAGTTGCGTTTCAAACCGTGTGTCGTCTACGTGTAATACGTTTTCGGCCATGCGTTGCGTTTCCCCACTCTTGCGCATGCTCGAAAGTCGAACAAACCGTGTTCAACACATTGAGTTTCAAAAGCGTGTAATCCGTGTACAACGGTTGTAAACGTATACAACGGTTGTAAACAACGTATTGAGTTTCAAAAGCGTGTAATCCGTGTACAACGGTTGTAAGCGAATACAACGCTAAGGTAAAACCGTTTAAACGATTTAACGCTTTCTTTGACGAACGGTTACACGCATCTACATGTACACAGCACCGTACAGATGAAAACCGTGTTATACGTATAACACGTTTCCACGGGTTTTAACGCATTTAATACACGTTTTTGGTATGCCAACCATTGTATCGCGTAGAATGCGCATGCTCTGATCGTTCTTCGTGTGTGTATATATACTTCTAGACTCACTGCAGGGCTTCTAACATTTTCAGTTTTCCGGTTCTGGACCGATTTTTGAACTCTCAGACCGATTGAGATTTGAAAACTAGTCTTAAAAATCAGTCCGAGAAAAATTGCCAGTCGGCTGCTATTTCGCTATAAACCTTGTAAATTTACCGGTTTTGACCACCAAGTAATTTATGACACATATCCGCGGGCCATATCCGTGTTATTAAACCAGTGTGCAGCTCGCTGTGTATTCAGTTTCTCCAAATATCGATTAATCTTAACACACGCGTGGGACAGGTGTATAGCGGATTAGTGACTGAAATGAGACTGCTTCAGCGTAAAGATAATACGAGAGTTCCTAGACTCGCCATTTCTGATGATGTTAAAATAAAATAAAGAAACCATGCACTGTGTTTATCTGTGTTCGTAATATTGAACCCCAATTAACTGACACGGACTATCGGCCCGGGCTATTCCATAATTAAGTTAGGAACTGTTACATTACGCTGTATAAGGCGTCATTTTTGTGTATATAAATGTACATAGGAATGCCGCAGATCCTGATGAGCCGGCTCACGTGATCTACAATTCTCAAACATTTTGATAAACGACAAGGTACATCTGTCGTGTTAAAAGCGTGACTCATAGTCATCAGGGATTAGGGATCAATTGAAGTGCTAAATCACACCGCCGATGTACTTTGAACTCGATCTGAGGGTATGTATTCGCGATATTTTAAAAGGGACGAAACAAGGACGCCTCTAAGAGATCGGGGCCTAACAGGTATTTGTGTTAAAACGTGTAACCGTTCATCGCTTTCATATAGCTACACGCTTCCAGGTAAAGCGTTGTACACGTTTCAAACTCTTTCACCTCGCTACATATGTATACGCCAAAGCGTGTTATACGCCTTGAAGCTAAACGTATTACACGCTTTAAAACTAAACGGTTTGACAATGTGTATTACACGTGTACGAACCGTATTATACGTGTAAACAACGTATACAACGCTTTTAAACTAGACGGTTTGACAATGTGTATTACACGTGTACGAACCGTATTATACGTTTAAACAACGTATACAACGTATACAACGCTACAGCAAACCGTTGCGTTCGCGTTGCGTTCGCGTTGAGTTTGCAAGTGTTGTCTACGGTGGAACAAAAACGGAGACTGCACTGTAAGCAATCAGTTAATTTTCAGAGCTCAAGGTAAGGCACATGTTGTTGTATATTACGCATTTATTTTAGCTCTGAATACGGTACACATTGACTTTCAAAAAGTGGGAGAACAAAATACCCACAATTGTATTTTTAAATACTCATTTTTTTCAAATTGATTTGTAAAATGCTCCAATAAAGTTGAATATTCACTTATTTCAGCTGCAAAAACAGTAAACACTATTTTTTTTCAGCTCAAATAAATGAATTCTCAACTTTTGTTTGCTTTTTATTGCTTAATTTTTCATATAGTATCCGTTAGTATTGTCTATCCATCCGTCTGTCCGCGTGTCAGTTCATCCGTGTGTCAGTCCGTGCACACATTCAGGGTCTTAGGTGGCTGGAGGTGTGGCCTAAGACAAAAGCAACTTATTCTGTAACCACTTAACCCTTACACTGCTATCTTAATTTTTTGTAGTCTGCTGTTTATTTTCTATTTTTCATTTTTATCAACAAAAACATGCTTTGACAGCACTTTAGAATAACTGACAACATGCTTTGATAGCACTTCAGAATCATTTCCATGTTTTTATTTAGAATTAAGGCAACATATAAAAGGAAGAGCAGACGACAATTGTTGTGAGTAGCCGTCTAAGGGTAGAGCCTAGTGCTTCTTAGATGGTCATTCATTTGTTTGAAAATGTTGCTTGTACCACCTTGGGTATGTGACGTAGGGACGTCCGTTTGGCTATCTACACATTTAGTGGATTTTCAAATAACCACTCACAAATGTTTGTCATCATCAGAGGACAAACAACGTGAAAGACCCAGGTCCATATGTCCATGGTCAAGGTAAACAAATTTCCATCTGGGGCCATATTTCCAAACTCATTTGGTGGATTTTCAAATAACTACTCACAAATATTGATACACACAAATGTTCGTTATCGTGAGAGGATGAACCATGCGTAAGATGCACGGCCCTGTGGGTGGCAGCATGTGATGGGTAATTTAACGATCGGGTTCATCCTTACCGGAATTCCGACTGGAGACCTGGTTTGGCCCTCACATACGTCTTTTGGCAGTTTGTATGTGACAGTTGAATCTGGTTATACCCCTTATGTGAGTATTACGATTATTTGTAATCTATTTTAGGGGAAGGGGCTAAGTGACTTAGTGTGGTATGGACCTGGCACAAGCTCAGGTTATTCTAATTTCAGGGCTGAATATATTTTTTCTCGATGTAAATATTCTGTTCTGATTTTGGGATTTTTCCCCCAATACGGCAAGTTAAAACGGGATCGAACCCGTTTGCCCGGCCTTACATGACCTTACCTGTTGATAGGCCGTTAAACACCAATAAACAAACAAACACTTTATAGTGGCCAAAGGTAAATAATTGGAATAAAATATCCATCTTCCGTGGAGCCATATATCCAAAACATTACATAGATTTTTGTCGAGCCCGCTTGCGGAAAGCGAGACATAGTGACCACAATGACATCCGGGTGTCCGTGCATGCGTCCGTAATTTGTGTTAAAAGTTTTTAAATACCTTATATCTCTTCAGTCCTAAGTCACATTGACTTGAAACATCAAATGCTTATTGGTCATCATCCATATATTCATGCTGTATCCCATTCATGCGGCCCCTGTGCCCAAGATAAAGGTCAAATGACTTAGAAGTTTGCGCTAAATTTTTGTCCATATTTGTGTTAAACTTTTCACATACCTCTGTACAGTAAGTCAGATTTGCTTGAAACTTTGTATGCTTATTGGTTATCATCCATATATTCATTTTGTGTCCCACCCATGCGGCCCCTATGCCCTAAGGTCAAGGTCAAATGATTAGAAGTTTGCGTTAAAGTTTTTGTCCAAATTTGCGCTAAACATTTCACATACATACTACTATCTCTGTAACAGTAAGGCAGATTTGCTTGAAACTTCACATGCTTATTGGTCATCACCCATATATTCATTCTGTGTCCTACTCATTCGACCCCTGTGCCCCAAGGTCAAGGTCAAATGAGTTCGAAGTTTGCGTTAAAGATTTTGTCCAAATTTGCGCTAAACTTTTCACATACCTACTATCTCTGTAACCGTAAGTCAGAAGAATTGTTTGAAATTTCATCCCTATATTCATTCTGTGTCCCACTCATGCGGCCCCTGTTCCCCAGGTCAAGGGTAAACTAAATTTGCATTAAAGTTTTTGTCAACATTTACATTAAAGTTGTCAGGTACCTACTTTCTCTGTCACCGTAAGTCGGATTGGCTTATTCATTCTCTGTTCCATGCATGCAGCCACTGTACCGAAGGTCAAGGTCAAGTGAGTTAGAAGTTCACCTCGATTGTAAGGCAAAAATGTTAAAAGTTTTTTTTTTCAATAACTAATCAACCGTTTACCATTTGGCCACAATATGTGTCTATGTCTAGGGATGGTACTTTGTTTTGCATATGACCCACGTCCGACCGTCCAATGTCAAGGTTAATGAGGACACAAATTTTTATTATTATTAAGGCTGCCAGCAAGGGGATTAACTTCGTTTAACAATGCCAGTTCTTGTTTTTAAATGTATTTGTTGCTACATTATATATATCTTAACCTGAGATCACCAGATGCTTCGGCGAGCTCGACATTAAAGCTGCGTCCATCTGGTTCTAATAAATACACAAAATAAAGTTTGCCATCATGAGACAACGTGACCACATGTAAGAAACTGGGCCCTATGCCCAAGGTCAAGGTGTTTCACTTGGAGGTGAAAGATAAAAAATTAGGGGATTAAATGGATGCCACTTAGCATTAGGCACAAATTACTTAATAAAGCCCTTGGGCCAAGAACCCACTCTTCCATCGTTTCGGCCCAAAGCCTTTATCAAGTAATTAGTGTCTACTATCCACTAAGTGATTGACGTGCACATAATGCAAACATGGTCGATGTGAGACTCTGTGTTTGTCAAATTTAAGTACCCGATAGTGCAAACTCACCGACATCGATATGTAGGTAGGTATAACAATGTAAAACATAGTTACTCGATATAGAGGTGGTCATCGTTATAGAATTGCTCGTTATATCGGTGGGATCATGTAAACAATATGAAGCTTGTGTCAGGGGCTACACACATACATCATTAATGCCATGTAATCGTTATTTCCGAGTTCGCAATACTGAGATTCCTCTGTATTGTTATGCGGAAAGCTTGCTTGTATTTCAGTGAGGACATGAGGAACGTCGTCAACTGTATCGCGACCATAACTGTACCAATGCTGCACACAGTGTAGCTGGCAAACTACAGTGTGGTCAGAATTACTTTAACTCGAATGGCCGCACGCTATTTGATTCCTACATGTTGCAAGCAACGGACCGGCAATCAGTCTCGCAGAAGAATGGCACTTGTTGTGTGGTGAGTCTAATTGAATCTATAACAGGCTTCAGACTGAGACAGGGGAATCCCAGTCGAGTAGCGCGATAATATTGGACGATATCGCAGAGCGAGACTGGGATTCCCCGTCTCTGTGCCAACCCTGTCATTGATTATTTTTCTCACACACCACATATGGTGGAATGCTGTGAAATAAGGTTCTGCATTGAAACGTCAACATTTATGCGGGAAAAGCAGTGGATGTCATTTCACTTGTTATGTAACGTTATTATCATTGCTATGACTTGAGACTAGCAGGCGTTCTATTGTTAAAAACATCTTGAGATGTGATAAAATTCTCTTTTTGTTTCGCATTTCGACCATTAATGTTCCAATCCCAACACACACACTTACAACCTACAGTGAAACCTCTCTAAACCGGACACCCTGGGAGGTCCTCAGGGTGTCCGGCTTAGAGAGGTCTCACTGCAATTCAGGCATTTGATCATGCTGGGCTATAGTTGTGTTCTAAGTGACCAAGAAACTCATCAACAATTAAGATCAAAGATGTTTCTTGGTGTCCAGTTTAGAGAGGTTCCACTGTATTTTACTTACTTTGGGTGAGGGTCATTGACCTGAATTGTGGAAGAGAATTGTGTCGCGAGAAAAGCTAGCAAACGACGTGCAGATTACATGCGTGACCTGAGACTGAAAAAGTATGGATCCAGTAAGTATGGATTCGCTGGTCCCAGGAGTGATTTTGTAAATTATCGGTCATAGTGTCGCTATTGGGTAGGTCCATTATGTTACACTGTAAGAACAGACCTACCATATGGCACAGCTTGGTGGCAGGTTGGTATGATATGCTGTTTGAGATACGAGGGTTGTTTGAAAAATAATGCAACATATTGCATTGTGGTGCATACACTGTGTTACACTGTTAACTCCAATATACCGGGATGAATGGGAGCCAAGTCACCAGATCGCGAAAGAATCCGATCGCGATCTGCTCTGAAATTTTTATCATTTACGGAAGATATGACTGATTTTGAAAATCAATATTGGCAAAATACAATGATGTCTGCTCTGAAATTTATGTCAGTTTTCAACATATGTTATCATGTTTATAGAAGTCGATTGTATTTTAATGTCTGCCACAAATTAAGTTGCTAATTTCTGAATCCGCGATTACACCCAGGCAACACAATACACAGACGAAATTTGTGTGTCGCTCTTTGTAAAAAAATCAATAATGCTCAGCCGTGTTGACATCATTCAGCGCAAGGCTGTACACTTTGACCTTTAGGCTATGTTTGAAATTGCACCATCAAGCAAAAATTAAAGATACACTCTCGATTAAACGTAAATTTATCCTCATATTTCGCCGATATTGTTTCGAAAATATTTTCTGTCAATGGTGTTTAATAGTTGATACAAAATTCAGAGCTCATGCAGAATTGAAATCATCGATGGGGAGAAATGGCTCAAATAACAAATTAGTAATAAATGGAATTGTGTTTCCGACCAGTGAAGATACAGACAAGCCTGTGTATCCGAGAATTCTAATCACATGTGGAAGACTCGGACCTAGGACCCAATAAATGGCTCATTTGAAAAACGTTACTGCACCCACCCATTTCCTTGAAATATACAGTATAGCCTTTCAAGGTGGGTAAGAGCTTTGGAAAATGCCCTAGACATGCTTAGTTTCGGACTCGCTCACACACCACACGTTTCAAATTCCCTGGCAAATAATAAATGCCTTAGGTCCCCAAATATATTCACTTTAAACATCTGTGTTTAGTATATTGTTAGTTACACACATTTTAGCTACCAACGTTACAGAGAAATATCTCTTTCCAAAAGAATCCCACACACACATCGCCACGCGATTGTCTGTAGTATTTGTAACGCTCCAGTTTAGGTTTTCCCGTGACGTCATTATTGATCATTCTTCGAATATAAAAAAGGAAATCCGAAAGTTAAGTTCACGGAAGGTTATGTCGAAATGTTGGGACGCAAATCAAAACAAACGCACGTTTTCGATCATTCAAGGTTAGTGAATGACACGTATTTGTCCCAAATTGTAACATCGGATTTACTGATGTTTATTTCAGTGATTCACGTCAATATGTTGACACTGTAATGGGATTTCAGCGAGATTTTACACATAATTTATGCTTCCACAGCCCACAAAAATGTGTGACATTCTTTCGTACACACAATTATCGCATTGGCTGTGGTAGCTAATTTGCCCGTAACTAACAAAATGCTTAAAGCAGATGATTCAAGTGAATATATTTGAAGCCCTAAGACATTTATGGATTACCAGAGACACAGGTCATCAGACAAATCGAAATGTGTGGTATTTCAATGAGTCCGAAACTACGATATTTTCCTAAGCTCTTTCCTACCTTGAAAACGCTATAGTGTCTACAAATGAGCCATTTATCAGTAGTAGGCTCGTTAAGTGCATAAAATAGGGGTTTGACTTCACATCATGAATGGTATGGAAGTTCCTTAGGACAATAGAACGTTTTTTATCCAAAGACACACGCTCTATCTCATATTCAAGATGGCTGCCGGCGGCCATCTTGAAATTATGGCCGACGATATATAAGTTGAGTTAAATTTCAATAACATTTATGATTCCCATTTCTAGTGGTGTATGCTAGCTTCTAACACTCATGGAGGAATGCATATCAAATATAGAAGTTGTATCTCAATTCCAATATGGCCGCCGGTGGGAAAAAATGCACACAGTATACAAGTTCAGCTAAATTTCAATAAAATTAATGATTTACATTTCTTCTGTTATATACAAGGTTCTAAGGATCATGGAGGAATGAATAGCTAATATAGAAGTTGTATGGCAAATTCAAGATGACCGCCGGTGTCCATATTGGTAAAATATTGCTGACAGCTATATTGGAAAAAGTGGTCGACAATATATAAGTGTAGCTAAATAGCGATAAAAGTAATGATCTAAAATACAAGATGGCCGCCGGTTGCCATATTGGTAAAAATTGCTGACAATATATGTATTTAATGAATATAATGTTGCAATGTGACTCTCCTCTTTGATATAGAATTACATATGTGTCATAGAACACTGAATAGCATCATTAGTAAGTTGTATCTCGAATCCAAGATGTCGCCATTTTTCAATTAAATTTGATTTCGCTAACTGTCGTAGATGCTATTATAAACATCTATTCCATCTGTAGACAGTTTTCACTTGATTTATGCATGACATTTTGTCATAATGCAAGCATATTCGTGTTATGTTCTATCTATTCAGTATATGTCTTGCAGAGGCAATGTTAATTCAGAGAAACCCAGACTCAATTAATAATGCCAATCACCGACATGAACCCAACATATCTATATTCGTCAAATTTACATTTTCATTGCATAGTATTGTCGTCATTGTAGCAAAGTCTAAACTCAGTCCACGATATGTAGCAATGTTTCTATTAGCCGGGGATAGTGTTATAGTCAATATTGTACATAGTAGCGGATAAATTATATCTTGATGTAGCTAGACTAATTATGAAAGAACATAAAGTTGACCATTATATCGTTATGTATGCCAACCATTATGTATGTGCGCACTGCGTATCGTCTCATCTCGTATTAGTTGTATTAATATCATGTTGTGTGTGCAATATATACATTTACATGCATTATTCCTGTTTCCATAATATATGTTCTATATACATTCACGCGAGTGACCATTTAGCTTCCGAGATCACATTATATTGCGATATGCATACATGTATAAGTCGCTCAAACATATTGTATAAATCCGGTTATTTAGTGAGCCTGACAAAACTGTGCACTACATGTGTGTACTGTTCTGCTTGCTCATAAAACAAAACACGTTTTGTAATAAAATGAGCCACTCTCACATATACATACACTGGCAGAAGAGTGATTTTGCCATGTGCTGCACTATATAATGCAGAGCATATGCATATAATAGGCACTTCAAGACATACGAAGCTCCTACTCGCACGTACTGGCCGTAGTTCTCCATCCATATGACTGTTTTATTTATCTCTGCACATGATCTCAACCAAACTATCACACATACTCCATAAATTGCATACATTATTCGAATATGCCCGACTATTTTACATCTGTAATTCACATAATATCTCTTTATAAAAGTGTATTAATTCCGTTAGCCTGGTCACTTGTATGCAATCAATAATTAATCCACGACTTTCAAAAAACCAACATACACTGTGTCTGTATCTCATGCATACAATACATATAATTATAATGCTCATTCTAAAATAACATATTTTTAATGATTGATGCACATCTGTTCATCTGCTCAGTTATTTTTATGTCACTCATGTAAAAAAATGCATCATGTATCTGAAATACAAAGCACTGTTCTCAATTTTCATTTTATATCCGGCTTTTTTTCTTATTATATGTAGTTAATATTAGTTTCAGCATAAATTCCGGATACCATTTTTAATGCATTTCAGTTGTAAAAATGACCCAAGAAATTAGTTTATGGCATTCAACATAGCTAGAAAACCTGTATTATAATAGTTGCAAACGACACACATTTTGCGAGCTATGAATTGGCCATTTATTTCAAAATGACGGACAACAGCCATCTTGGATTTGTACTAAACCTTCCATATTTTAACATTTATTCTTCTATGATACGTGAAAGAAATTTGAATTATAACTTTTAAATTAAATTTTGCAAACTTAAATATTATCCGCCACATTTTCTAATATATCTTACATTTGAGATACAACTTCTGTATTTTGCTATTCATTCTTCCATGACCGTTAGAAATGTGCATACAATAGATAGAACAAAGTCATAGAAAATAATCTAGCTTCCATTAAAATTTAGCTAAACTTATACATCGTCGACCATGTTTTCCAATATAGCCGATGGCGGCCATCTTGAATATGAGATACAACTTTCATATTTTGATAGTTATTCTTCCATTGCCATTAGAAACTTGCATACGACAGAAAACAATTAATAAATCTTGAATTGCAATTTAGCTAAACGACTATTTACTTTCGACCACATTTGACAATTAGTTCGTCGGCGGCCATCTTGGATTTGAGATACGACTTCTATATTTATTAATAATTCCGCCATAACTCTTAGAAGGTTGAATATAACAGATACATTTGAATCTTAACTTTAAATGGTATTTAGCTAAGCTTACATATGATCGGGTATTTTTTTCCAATATGGCCATCTTGAAAATGAGATATAGCGTGTGTCTTTTGATAAAAATGTTTCTATGGTCCTTATGTACTTCCATACCAAAGTGGACCTTTGCATCATGACTTGAAGTCAATAGTCACTTAACAAGCCTACTACAGGTCATGGGTCCGAGTCTTCCACCTGTGATCAGCATTGCGTCTCGCACAAAACGTCATGCCATACAGTGAACAATGTTGATTAATATCGGTCTGCGCAGTATGATCAGACTCTACGCGGTTATCTCTTTAACAAGGCACTATACTATACTATAAAGTCAACATTTGCAAACACTGTAGATCAAGATCAGCCGTCTCATAGGGAGTTCCCTTGTCATGTTCAATCACTTTTTGATGAAAAATATTAAGGCAATCATTATAAAGATGAGCGTTCTACCGACAGCTAGCGCGGATGACCAACTTTAAGAGCATTGATTAACCCTTTCAACATCACAGGCCTGTATAGTGGTATTGGCGAAACGTGCAGATCCAGAAAATGATTTTCAGACTAGTCCATTTATGAAAATGGGATGTTTTTGTTCTCAAACATATGACAATGACTTGCAAAAAGTGCAGATCCTGATAAGACGGCTCGTCATGAGCTGGCTCATCTGGATCTACACGTTTTGCCAATACCACTATACAGGCCTGTGGTGTTGACAGAGTTAAGGACAATTTGAGTAAACAAGAGTTTTTATATAGGAAAACATGTACTTGGGAGCAAGAATATTTGAGTTATTATCAGAGTTTGACTTAAGAGAGTTTGAGTTAACTAGTGTAGACTGTATATGCTGCTCTATCAGCTGGCTCTACCCAGGTATCACGTTACATATAGCGGCTTGGTAGGAGGGTATTCAAGGCCTCAGAGCCAATTGGAACTGTTAACCCTTTGAACCCGAAATCCTGCTATAGCTGTTTATGCAAAAAGTGCAGATCCAGATGAGCCGGCTCGTAACGAGCCGTCTCATCAGGATTTGCACTTTTTGAAAGTAATTTTAATATTTCTTATAACAAAAACACCCCCTTTTCATAAATGGACGAATCTGAAAATGATTTTGTGACCATTGGATTGGTCGGAACATTAGCATATCACAGTCTATTCCAGTTCCTTAGGGTTGAAAGGGTTAAATCAAGCAACACACCTGCACTGGCTGTGGTCACATTTTCAGGTGGTGGTTATACGATGTGCGGACAATCGCTATGTTCAGACAATGAGGTGTGCACGATCGGGGATTGGTGTGAGTGTAAGCCTGGACTGAAATATCACTACAACATGTGGGATGGCACCCACTCCTGTATACAGGAAGGTAAGAAAGAACAGTAGCCTATTTCACCAACATTGCAAAGTATACTTTCAGGGAGAAATTTTCAATTTATGGATAAATTTATTAATTTTTATTAAGCTGAATGTTATTAAACTGAATTTATTACATTATCACAGCCATTTTGGCTGTGATAATGCAATACGTTCAGTATAATAATTATGCATACATTTAATCAGCAAGTATATGCAGTCGTTAGTTCTACATGAAATTATGCATTTTGGGAAAAATAAATAATTACTCCCTCAAAGTATGCTTTACTAGATAAGTATACTTTGCAACTTTAATGAAATCGGCTACAGGGACGGATCCAGGATTTACGTCTAGAGGTGGCATGGATTATTAATTGTAAATAAGACGCACATGATCGTCAACTGAGTGGTAACGACATACACTTTGCGGGAGAAAAATAATCAGATATTTCCATGTAAAAATGGATTAAAATCTAAACTCGATCTAAACGGGGTCTGTGCCTTAAGACGGTCAAAGTGATCCTGCGCTCCAGATAATCTTTGTGCCTAGAGTGTATTGCAATTTTATTTTTATGTCCCACCACGATAGTAGAGGGGGAATTTAGTGTTCCCATTGTCCGTCCGTCCGGGCAACCAAACGGGAGGAAGCGGCCAATGGGAGGAGCCTAACACACAATAATCCTTTGATTTATTCCGTGTGGCCCTTATTCTATTCATAACAAGGGACCATTTCTATTGTTCTAGAACAATAGAAATGGCACCTTCATCCATATCGTCCGTCCGTCCGTCCATCACCAACCTTGTAACCTTGCCGGTCTAACACGTGTCATACTGACAGCCTTGAACAAAAATATTTTTTTAGCATTTTTGCCTTACAAACAAGGTGAATATAAGTCCTCAGTGACCTTGACCTTGGGCTTGGGCAGTGGAACGTGAGTCGTACCGACAGCCTTGATAATAAAATAAATAATATTTTTTAAAAATATTTTTGCCTTCCAAATTTGCCTGACAAACAAGGTGAACATAAGTCCTCAGGGTGGTCAGATGTGGGTTTTATGCAAAACAAAGCACCATCCCTAGACACACATTGTGGTACAATATTATCAAAATCAGTGAAGCGGTTCATCAGTTGTTGAGTTACACACATACGCACATACGTACGTACATGGACTAACGCTATATCCCCTCTTGTCTATCAGCGAGGGGATAACAAAGGAAATACACTGATTTTAATCCCTTTGAAATAGAGCAAGATTGGAATTACATTACATATTATTCAGCAATAAACAACATTTTTGGAGACTGTATCTGGGATATAAAGTTTTAAAAATCAAAACCTATAAGATGACGGCCTTCAACCAGTGTATATATATATGCTAATAAACTCCCAATTTTGTACCCCCAATAAATTCTCCAAATATTTATTTTTTTCCTATAATAAATTCTGAAAGTCCAACAATACTGTCTGAAGACTTTCCGGACTTCAACCAGTTGGAGTTTTGAAAGTTTATGCACTGATAATTGCTCTAAAAACGTATTCTAATATGAAAAGAAACCAGCCGTGTATTCTGTATGTAATTTCAGAGTGTGCACATCCGATGAATAACATATTCTCATATGCCTGGAACAGAGAATGCAGGTATGGTAACACTTCCAACATCACACATCATGATGCAATTATCATCCTCAAAGGAGCTGGCTTGTAACGCGTCATCTCATTAAGGTCGTTAACCCTTTCAACACTACAGTAGCCAATTTTACCAACATTGCTAAGCATACTTACCTAGCAAAGTGTATTTTGAGGGAGCAATCATTTATTTTTCCCGAAATGGATTATTTCATATAGAAACAATGACTGCATCTATTTGATGATTAAAAGTATGCAGAATTATTGTACTGAATTTATTACATTATCACAGCCAAAATGGCTGTGATAATGTAATAAATTCAGTATAATAAAAATTAATAAATTTATCCTTAAATTGAAGATTTCTCCCTCTAAGCATGCTAAGATACTTTGCAAATTTGTTGAAATGGCTACAGACCTCTTGTGTGATGTTTGTCAATAGTGTAGATCCAGATGTGACGAGCTGTCTCATCAGGAGCTGCACTTTTCGCAAGTAACTTTCATATTCATATATTTTAGAGAGAAAAAAGTTGGATTGGTCCTTAAATTAACATATTAGTCCATTCCAGCTACTTAGGGGTGACAGGGTTAGTTAATTCACCCCTAAACATCTGACATTGATAGTTCCATGATCATCGGTGGCCGTGACTTTTAACCTATAAGCCCCATTTCTCTAGTCACAGCCACATATATTCCTTGTGTATCAATAATTATCAGAAATTCCTTAAAGTGACTGTCTCAGATGATGTCTCAGATATCCATTATGTGGGTTTTCGACTCGTGCACAGTAAATCAATCACACCATTTTATTTGATCACATTCCCAAAAATATGCGTTATATTTGATTATGTTCAATCAGAAACAGGAATAATCAGGGGAGATAATATGGCTTGGCATATTTTGGCATTTCTGCTATACCAGTAAGGAAATATTGTGAAATTTCTTTATTTTTTGTTGTGCAATGATATTCAGAGCTCCAGATAAGCTGCATATTTGGTTAAATACCCAATTAAAATTGCCAAAAACCCGAAATCAGAAGTAGGGAGTATCAAAAAGCAATAAAAAGTTTGTGGTACCTTTATCATGCTGCAGAAAACAATAAATGTGCCGCCAAAATTATAGCATATTTTTCTTATTTTCCATGGAAACATATATTGGTATTTCATTATAATTGTCTCCAAGGAGACAATTCTAATGAAATACCAAGATATTTTTTCATTTTGAAGCAAACTATTCAATAATTGCTGTCTGTTGATGTGTAAACAGTAGTGATTTTATTTTACCCAATTCAAATTTTGAAATACCCAATTGCTTCAGAAATGACGGAGTGACAATATCCAATTTCTAATTCCTTATCTCGAGCGCTGGATGTTACTCTAACAAATTTAGACAGAATTTTCAATTAAAGACACTAGTGTAATTAATTTACATAAAATTATTTAGTAACCATCGATTGAAAAACATGTTTATAATACTGAAAAATAACTAGCGTTTTCTGCATTTTAACTTTTTCTAATTCACAAACCTTTTTCATGCGACTTATATGTACAAATAGGATCAGAAATACCATACAAAACATCAAAATTAATTCACAATTTTTCTATTCCATTTCATCAATTTTCTGGGAGTTTGTGAGACCCAGTGCCTGTAACCCTGTTTCTCCAATCATGGTCATGTATTCCATTTGTTTTTGCAGCGAGTATGATACAGGAACACTGGACCAGCTACGATCCCACGACTGTCAGGAGACACTATTTAGTCTAGCAGCTGAGATGCAGTATAACATCCCCATGAATATGTCAACGATCACTTTTGATTCATTGCAAGAGGCCATCACAATTTACTGTTGTAATGTATTTAGCAGCATTAACCCTTAGACCGCTACACACAACAATTGTCGTCTGATGTTGCTTTTATATCTTGCCTTATTTATCAATACAAATATGGTTTGACAGCACTTCAGAATCATTTCCTATGGAAATGATTCTGAAGTGCTGTCAAAGCATGTTTTAAATTATTCTAAAGTTCTGTCAAAGCATGTTTTTGATGATAAAAATAGAAAATAAACAGCAGACGACAAAAATAAAATAAGATAGCTGTGTAAGGGTTAACTCTTCGCATGCTGGGAAAATAATGACTAAACATAGTTCATATAGAGCAGCAGATGACACTTCATTAATAATGTCTTTCTTCTTGCTCTCTGAAAAGCTATGAGAATATGTTGTGGAATTTCATTGGAATTGCATCGTTACGATACAATGTAACGATGCAATTCCAATGAAATTCCACAACATATTTGGCTGTTATTTTCACTGCTAGTCTGCAAATGGTTACTGTCACTGTGTCTCAGATGATATCTCAGATATCCAATGTGGAATAGTTATAGTTATTGACATTTTAATAAATTCATTTGGAATGAGTGCAGTGAGCAAAGAAATTAGTATACTGAATTTTTCTTTGAAAAAACGGGACGTATAATACTATTATGTATTCACCTTGTACGGCGGGGAGGGGGCGGCGGGTTTCACAGCTTGTCCACGAAATAACTAGAGTCTACTTGACGGATTGTAATCACATTTGGTATACATGTTTATCACGGCAAGACGTAGAAGCCTATTGATTTTCAAAATTTCCAATGACTTATCTCCTTTTGGCGACCATTTTTATTTTCGCACTCTGTATCCCTTGTCCACACAATAACTTCAAGTCTTCTACTTCACCGCTCGTATCCAAATTCGGTATACATGTTTATCACATCAAGATGAAGAACCATGAAGAACCTTCGGCACTTTTGTTAATAATCTTATTGTTTACCCCGCCTCTTCATGATACTACTACGTTTATGGTGGTTCTCCCTTGGACACCGAAGTATACATGTCTGTGTCTAAACAGGATACGGATCACATGATTTTCAAAAATTTCCGATGATTATCCTCTTGCCGGCCATTTATATTTTTCGCACTCTGTATCCTTATCCTTGTCCACGCAATAAGTCAAGTTCTACTTCACGGATCGTAACCAAATTCGGTATACATGTTTATCAAGCCGCTGGGTGAACAAATGGCGGCCATTTTTCAAGATGGCCGCTTTATTGTTTTAATAAGGACTATTAACTTTCAGTCTGATCAATATTAACCTGATACATTGCTATTGTTTGAATGTAAAATGATTTATGATATATCTTTCATTTAATTAAATCAGCAAATGGCAATATATTTCAAAATGGCTGCCAGAATAGGCCGTTTTTCAACTTTTTTCTGCGAATCATGTGCTGTTACGAATGAATACTTACATTCATCAAGTTGAAACACACATACATTGCTTTCCCTCACAAATAAATATTAATTACAGGAGATGGTGATGCAATATCCTTCCATAATTGTCAAAAAGGTCAAAATATCCGCAAAAATGTTCTTGTTTTTTCCTATTCTTTACTCTATGGATCTGTTTTAAGCAGCATTCCATGTACAATATTGCATGTATCTACAACAGTTTGATATACAAATCAAATCTCTTGATAATATATACATATCCAGTTATACAATGGTATACTTATATTTTCAAAATGGCTGCCAAAATAACCAGTTGTTCAATAAAATTGACGATGAAGTTGCAATTTTCAGTAATTAAACAACAATAACATTGCTGTGCATAGAATGCGGTATTATGTTTATTTTCAAAGACAAATATTGATGGATTTCAATCATTTTGAGTATTGAAGAAATGTTATTATCGAGCCATATCAGCTGTTTCAAATGATAAACAATAGTAGAATTTCAATGAAAATTGTGATTTTTCACAACTGTGAAAAGTCTGAGGGTGGTATACTTCGAAATGATGCCAAACATTCATCCAGCGGGTTGCAGAGCGCAGACATACGGCATAACACTCGTAATTGAATGCAGTTTCAGAAAATATATGTGCAAAAATCCCCCAGGGGGAGGAGGGTTTCCATTTCTGGCTGACGGCCTATATGTGTGTTCTTGACTTGCCTGAACTTGATATGAAAAGACACCAGCGAGGTATTCTCTGTATATCATGTTTTCTCTGTATTGGTTGACAGTATCACAGACTGTTTGCGATTTCGTGGGCTGTGAGTCATCTGTTGCTGAAGCATGTGAGCAGGATCCTACTACTGGGAGATATGTATGCTCCTGTGACAGCGGCAGTACAAACACTTTATACTGTGGCCATGGTACGTATAAACAGTGTTGTTTTGTCTTCTAGTGTCACTCCTACTGAAAGCCAGTCTTCACTTATGTGACGCTCTAATTTATTATTACGCCCGCTTGCATTTAAGTACCAAATATCTTCACAACCCTAAGTCTGATTGCCTTGTAGACTAGTGTCACATACATCCTTATCATTATCCATATTTTTATTCGATAGCCCACGCATGCTGTCCTATGCCCAAGGTGAAGGTCAAATTACTTTGAAATTTGCATTAAAATCTGTGTTATATCTTTTTTAAGTACCTAATACCTCCACAACCCCAAGTCCATTAGACTAAAACCATCATATACAGGTTTATCACCATCCATATTTTCATTTTATAGCTCACCCATGCATCCCTCATGCACAAGGTGAAGGTTAAGTTACTGTGAAGTTTCTGTTAAAGTTATTCTAAAATCAAAATCTGCGTTATTAAGTACCAAATATATCCACAATCCGATTGACTAATCACATACGTATATACATACTGGGACCATCAAATACCTCAGCGGGCGTGATATGCTAGCCACGGCCATCTAGTTTCATTCCTTCCCAATTCTTAACCCTTATGTCAGGCATCAGACAAGTAGGCAATTTTTGCCATTTAATGAACTGGCTGGCAGCTCATCAACTGGCCATATCAGCCCCAGTCGAGGTTCGAACCTTTAACTTCCCAGGGGTCAGTTTTACTAAACTTCGTACAACTAAAATGTTCGTAAGTGAAAATTTAGGCTCGTCTGGAAATTTCAATTCTTGGATTTACATTTATTGAGCATAGGCTGCATATGCAGCCTATGCTCAATAAATGTAAATCCAATAATTGTTTACAAGAACACATTGTTAATGTGAAATTTACAGACTATCAGTCGAGGCTCGAACCTTTGATCTCCCACAGTGTTTCAGCATTAATGTAGCTTTTACAAGAAAACATTGTTAATGTGAAATTTACAGACTATCATAAGTTTGCACTCACAAACATTTTAGTCGTACGAAGTTTAGTGAAATGGCCCCCTGATGTCTTATCCACTAAGCCATTGCACTAAACCATGCTAACTGTATTAGCATTACCAAACATTTTATTAACTCCGGCATCCCGTTAAATCTATTTGCACAGTTGTGGTACATCAGAAACCAATAACAGTATACAGTTATTCCATGGGCATTCGGGGAACAGTCTAATCTATTGCCCCGAGGTGCTGTGGACGACCCGAGGCACTATTGCCCAGAGGTCGAAGCAGAGGGCAATGGTGCATCGGGTCATCCACAGCATGACCCGATGCACTATTGCCCTCGGCCTTCGACCTCTGGGCAATAGTGCCCTGGGTCGTCCACAGCAACGAGGGGCAATATGTTTTGACTATTCCTTCCATGAAATAAATGTTTTATTACTCAACCTATAACTGTGTACCGGTATGTGACACAATGAACGTAAAGTAGGCGTGGGCGTATCGACTGACCAATCTAAATTACGTTGAATTTTATGATGTAATCTTCGACAAAAATCATGACGTCATGAGTTTCGGGGGTGAAAATAGTTTTGACTATTCCACAGGCACGCGCAATCGGAAGTATTGCCCAGGCACACCAAACATAGGGAATTAGTCAAAACTATGGAAAATCAACTTATATGGGGAGTTGGGTAATAATATAAACTAAACTGTGGCTGTGACTGGATAAGTGAGGCTTATGGGATTTATGACCAGTGTTGCTCCTGATCAAAGTCGCACACTCGTATATATCTACACTGGTAAAAAACCATAAGAACCATTTCTCCAGTTCCAGCCACAATCATGGTACTTGCTGGTTGTTATGGTTTGTATATAACATTTGCATTTACTGCCAGGAAACAGAAAACAAGTAAAACACCTCCTACATGGGCTATATTTACCTGTTTTCATGTCTGTGTTGGCTACAAATGTCAAATTAACATGGAATCCCTTTGAATTTCCTTTGTTCTATAATGTGATTTTGGAGCTAATTTTTGCCTAATGAGCTACGTAACACATTAGTGGAATACTGCACATTTGCTAGGTTACGTTCCCTATAGTGATAGATCCAGAGCTCCAGAGCTCCAGATAAGCTGCGTATTTGCTCAAATTCGAAATTAAAATTGCCAAAAACCCAATTGAAATCAGAAGTAGCGAGTATTAAAAAGCAATACAAAATATGCGGTATCTTTTTCATGCTGCGGAAAATAAACAGACCACAAATATAGCATATTTTACTTATTTTCCACGAAAACACATCTTGGTATTTCATTAGAATTGTCTCCAAGGAGACAATTCTAAGGAAATGCCAAGACATGTTTCCATTTCGAAGCAAACTATTCAATAATTGCTGCTGTTGATGTGTAAATAGTAGTGAGATTTTATTTTACCCAATTAAAATTTTGAAATACCCAATTGCTTCAGAAATGATGGAGTGACAATACTCAATTACTAATTCCTTATCTGGAGCCCTGGATAGATCATACTGTTGTCTATATAGAATGTAATTGCATTAATTGAATACAATCATTTGTTTTTTATATTTTAATGATTTCAAATATAGTGCCATTTATCCGTACCATAACTGTGCACAAATAGCTTAGTTTTTGGTCCAGTTTGTATCGTCAATACTATTAGGCACATACTCATGACCCATTATACAGGCACATACTCATGACCCATTGGTATGCATACTTGGCAATATTACTTTGATAACTTGTTGGTCAAGTTTGTATCTTCCATACTATTATGCATACAGTCACCACACATGCACATAATCATGACCCATTGGTATGCATACTTGGCAATATTACTTGGATAACTTGTTGGTCAAGTGTGTATCTTCCATACTATTATGCATACAGTCACCACACATACACATACTCATGACCCGTTAGTATGTAACACAATCCACTGCCGAATGCATGACCTTCAAGTGACGTTGACACAGTTTTGCCCAATCATGACATTTTCTTAGCAATTTCCCTTGGTTATTTTTTGGTCAGTTTTTAACTTCCATAATATTAAACCTTACAATGCTGAATATTTTTTATTATTATATACCTACCCATGAAATACATAATTATATGATGTAAATACAAGTCATATGTTCTCATCGATGAAATAAACAAATTCCGATGAAAATACGACTACCGGTACTTCCGCTATCTATATTCATAACGAGCACCTGCAGTGCCAGCTGCAAATACACATTCATTACGGTATACAGTCTAACAAACTGCTAATTTCCATGGAGTGGTGTATAATAAATAGAATATTCATAGTTTTGCAACGAATATCTAACGGCACTCGTGAAATATGGAAATTTCACACCACTCGATGAACATATATGTCATATTCATTGCAAAAATATGAATATCCTCTATGTTGTCTGCTGTTTCGTTTTTCATTTTTCTCATCAGAAACATAGTTTGACAGCACTTAAGAATTATTTCCATTGGAAATGAATCAAACGAGCTCTCAAACCATGTTGTTATTACAACAAAGACAGAATATAAAACAACAGCAGACAACAGTTTTCGTTTCCCGCATGTTAAGGGTTAAGCCTACATAATTATGACGCAGTTGTGTATATCATAACCCACAACCACTATCTTCATACTTTTGCTGGATAGTTTTGCTAGATAATTTTGCTGTCATTACTAAATACCGTAAAGATTCAAATAGACGCCCGTCTATTAGAATCACTACTGGCTCCGAAGTCCTGGGAGGGCGTTTAATAGAGGCAAGTGTTATTCAGCAAAGGAAAAATGATAAAATATACAATATTTTCTGCTGAACAAAAACATAACGGAGCGACGTTACTCTAAAACGTCCGCCGTACTTGATTGTACTGTCTGTCAGTTTATGGACATTTTGGACCAGACGTTTCGGCCCACTTTGGTCATTATAGTACAGCCTGTAAATTTTTTAAAATACTGGTAATGTATATATCAATACAGCGTCGATCATTAATGCTGATCAGATTTACGCCTACGGACGTTTCGGACTGTCACCGTTTCGGACCATGGATGTTTCAGCCCGTGGATGTTTCGGTCCGTAACAGTGAGATTAATTTCGGCCCACGACGACGTCCAGAACAAGCCATATTTGTTTGTGCTCGTCTCTTAGGAAATATCGGCCAACAATCCAACATGATGACAATTTCACCCATATTATACGAGATGGGTTTGAGATGATTTGAAAATGGCGTCTCCGTAAGCGTGTAAATTCTGATCGCCGTGTGTCCATGCAAATAGCTACTGCCAATGAGGAATTTAATGACACTTGAAACAGTCGAATTTCGATTCAGCTTTCGAAAGTGAAAGTAGCAATTATGTTTTTTTTTCCCGATTTTCAAGGTAGTCGACTTCGAAATAATGGAAAGAAAAGAAATTGGACAATTAGCTCCGATTTTGTTTCAAGTTAGTACTGGGCGTTAATTAGAGGCACTAATTTCGTGAAAATCAGCCAAACTATTTGTCATTTTAAAAAAAGTGGGGGTTGGGCGTCTATTAGTATTAGAGCATGGGTCTATTAGAATCTTTACAGTATCTAATAGGTTGCCAATAGTCAAGCTATAATGCTGCTATGTTGTTTTTCTAGGGGCCGTTTCACTAAGCTTCGTACGACTAAAATGTTTTTAAGTGAAAATTTAGGATCGTCTGGAAATTTCATTTATTGTGCAGCCTATGCTCAATAAATGTAAATGTAAATCTAATAATTGTTTACAAGAAAACATTGTTATTGTGAAATTTACAGACTATCAAGATTTTGCACTTACAAACATTTTTGTCGTACAAAGTTTAGTGAAAGGCCCCTTTATTCCGTAGTGAAAACATATTTTTGCAGTGCATGAGAACTGTCTCCATTGTATTTTGAGAATGTATAATGTTTTATTTCAGAGGTGGAGTGTAAAATGGACAGTGACTGTCACGAGATGCATTCTGTGGATTGGTCATGTGATTATGGATCTTGCTACACTATGGGTACGGAGCATTACTACAAACTGACCAAAATATCAATAAATATTAACAGGCTGTGTGGCTCTGTCTGATTCAAGTCAGAGAAATGAGGCTTATGGATTTTGCAACCAGTGTAGATTCAGATCAGCCTGTGCATCTGTCACAGGGCGAGAAAAATATGCACCAGCCCGGGGCTCGAACCCGGTACCTCCGGTTTACCGTACCATCGCTCTAACCAACTGAGCTAGCCGGGCACGAATACACACTTCCTCCCCACAGTGAGTTACGTACCATGACACATACACACAGTCTGGTCAGGATCTGAACTGTTAGCCATTCCATCAATGAAACAACCGCCATGCTGGTAACAAACAATATTGTAACGTAACGTTGTGATCACCATCTGAATTGCACCTTCTGTAGAACCTCTATAAGATGAACAACGGAGTAGTTTGCAATCATACTTTTATTAACACGCAATCAATCGTATTGTGCCTTTATTTGAAATTAACCTAATCCCGGTTAGCATCCGTGGCATCAAATGGCGCCCCATGGCGACCCGGCGTGGGTCCAACCTTACAACCAACACTGATTAGCCATCCCCAATAGACGGCCTTATATATCATACGGATGATATTTAATGCTATTGCATCAGAATTACCAGATTGAACTGGTCCCTGTTGATGTGTGCTTGTCTAAATAGTATTATGCACTCGGTAATACTTGATTTAAAATCTGAGGAACAGGCCATATCGTTATAATATAGATTGTTACCAGGCTACAGAAGTGTGCTATTTGGTCAAGAGCAACACTGGTCACAAATACCATAAGCCCCATTTCTCTAGTTACGGCCACATGTTTAGGTGACTGAATAATCAGTCTAGCCCCAGAGCTGCACTTACAGCCTTATACGAAACTTCAGTAGAACCTCTCTAAACTGGGCATGCAGGCAGTTTGTGTATCCTTACTTTTATGGGTTCCGTTGGTGTATATGATGATAATGCCTGTTCAAGTTCGCAAAGCACAGCTGCACACCTTGGCATAGTCATGTGTCTGATTTACAGCGGAACCTCTCTAAACCGGACATCCTGGGGACCTCCCACACTGTACTGGGGACCTCCCACACTGTACTGGGGACCTCCCACACTGTACTGGGGACCTCCCAGTGTGTCCGGTTTCGAGAGGTTCCACTGTATACTGTTTGTTAAAAGAATAATAGATGTTTCCCTGACTGAATGACGAACATTGCAGTGCTCAGTCTGACCAGAGTTCAAACGCCATTTTTCTGCTATAGCAGAAGGTGAGACTAGTCGCCGCTTTTTCCGTCGTCTACGTCCTTGTTATCGTCGGCGTCAACAAATGTCGAATTATTTGTACAAGTTATGATTATATAACTTTAATACTACTTAATGGATTGCTTCAATAATTGAACACTTGATACATGTGGGCATTTGGAACGCACACATGTCACCATTAACATGACCATGACCTTTTTGACCTTCACATAGTTATGGAAACACTTTGCCATTTTTACGTCAAAACTTTGTATAAGTTTCTTCATAATAATATTACTTGACATATTTCTTCAATATTTGGCCAATTGATACATGTGAGCATTTGTAACACTGCCATTAACATGACCTTGACCTTTTTATGTTTAAGGGATGCACTTCTCTGATTGTTTTTGTGGTGCTCACTTTTGCACATGCCCTTGATCATGTAACGGTCAAATGTCTCGGTAGGCGCAACACCGTTTCCGTGACGGAATTGTTGTTTCATAATACTAACCAGAGATCCAGATAAGGTGCGTTTTGGCGTATTTTGCGCACTTATTTTAGCAGAATACGCATTGATTATCAAAAATGGGAGTACAAAATACTCACAGCAATGTGAAAATACGCATTGTTTTTCAAATTGAGTCGTGGAAATACTGTAAGAAAGTTGTAAATTTACGCAGTTGAGCTGCAAAAAGTAAACAGTGTTTGCCGTTTGCAGCTCAAATAAGTGAATTTTTAAATTTGTTTTATTTTGTATCATTTTATCTCTATTTAATAAGGAAGAAAATCAATAATACATCGTAAAAAGTAAAATACGCTTAAAATTTGAAATCTGGTGGTATAATGCTCTTTAGATACAAAACTTATCTGGAACTCTGTGTACGGTATTATGAGCCAAGGAATTTATCTGAATTCAGACACGATGGGGTCTTGTTCTGGTGTTGATTGCGGGCCAGGGAGTGTACGGTGTGACAGCCTATACAACGACCCTACTGGCATGGGCAATATGGTGTCCTTGTGCACGTGCAGCAATGGAACAAAGACAACAGAACAGTGTGGACAAGCCACCCGTAAGATGACCTTATCACTTCCATTACCCTCCTGTTACCCTCCTGGGGGCCGTTTCACTAAACTCTGTATGACTAAATGTTTGTAAGTGCAACAACGATACAGAGACATGGCATGTTAGTCTACAGATGACCCAGAAGCAGAATTGAAACAATATGAGACACGCCATGTGATTTTCTATCTAAGAACATGTGCAATATTTCATGAAAAATATTTACAAATTTCATAGCAAATGCCGAATTCAATTCTCAACTGTCCTTTTTTATCACGCCCACTTGCGGTCGGTTTGTTATAGTCTCCACTTTTGGCGTGAGACTGAGGCCGTTATTTCTGCTAAAGTTTTTAATTACCCAATATCTCCACAACCAATTGACTTGAACCTTCACATACTTCTCTATCACCATCTATATTTTCATTATATAGCCCACCCATGCAGCTCCCATTCCCAGGGTCAAGGTCAAATTACTCCGAAATTTGTATTTTTTTTAAATACCAAATATCTCCACAATATAATTGCTCTAACCTAAAACATACATACTGGGACCATCAAATACCTTGGTGGGCATGATATGTTGGCTGCGGCCATCTTGTTTATCCAAAATTCAGCCCACTGTACGTTTGTGGCGTAATAAATCATGTGATGGTAACGCAAACATTAGTGAAAATACTCCACGTAAAACTGTGTTTCCTGATGTCAGGAATGTATGTCAGAATAACATTCAGATGTCTGCTGGCAAACTCATTATTAAACATCAATTATACACTACTGTCTGTTTCACGAAAGCTGCCCAAATTGTACGGCTATATAAACAATACAAACACAATATTTCTTTTGATAATGCTAAATATTTCAAAATTTAAGAATGCGCCTCCTTTTTATTTTGTGAAATTTGGTCCAATATTGATTTTATTACGAAAAAAAAATTTCCCCATGTTAAACGTATTTTAACATGGAGACATTTTTCTAATTTCAGAAATAGTGGACTGATTTTCAAAATTAGGTTTGAGGAATTTGATTCCTCAAACCTTTTGTTTTCGTTGGTTTTCTTTTTTTTCTTTTTATTCAGCCGTCGAGACTACAGCCCAAACCGCTGGTCGGATCGACTTCAAATTTTGTATACCGATTCGCATCAACAGTGAGACGAGAATAACGCAATTTTCAGAATTCTCATGACGTCACTTTCTACGAAACGGAAGTGACGTCATATCATATAATTCCTATAACTTCCTTATTTTCCAACCGATTTCAAAATTCTTTTTGTATTCGAAAGCTGCGAGAAATCTCTATCTTCGCTTGCCTGGCCGTTATTGGCTATCTGCTCAAATGAGAGAGCTATTGACATGTGAAGTTGAGAAAAATGATAAAAAAAATCAACAATTTCGGATTTTCTTTTTTATTTTAACGGGTGGTCTTCGAAAACAGTTTCCAATTTGTACAGTAATCTCAGCAACATAATTTTTTGACAGCGTGACGCGGGACATTCATCCGCACAAAAGATGATACTTTTCAGAGCTATAGCTTGAAGAGTTCCGATTCTATTGCCTTTCAAACTTGGACGTTTTTTTTTCAATTTTTCAAATTTGAAATGTTCATAACTTTGTTATTATCTAACCGATTTCAAATATTTTATTTCCATTAAAAAGCCAACAAAATTCTCTATCTCCGTTTCGCTGGTAGTTTTTGGCTATCTGCCCAAATGAGAGAGTTGTAGGCATTTGAAGTTTGGTTCTTTCATTTTTTAAATTTGAAATGGTCATAACTTTTTTATTATTCAACCGATTTCAAATATTTTTTTTCCATTAAAAAGGCAATAAAATTCTCTATCTCCGCATCCTGGTAGTTTTTAGCTATCTGCTCAAATGAGAGAGCTACATGCATTTGAAGTTTGACAGCGTCACGTTAAATCACACAGTAACAATATAAACAATTTTCATTTTATATACGAACTGACATGCTGTGAGTGCTTTAGAATCGTCTCAACTTCAATGTCAGACTAGGGGGTTAACGGTACACATTTCGTAGAACGTTATATAATGAAAAATGCTTAGGATAGTCAAGCGATTCTGAAAATACAAAACTTTATTTTTTCAATTTCATTGGAATTGCATCAATTTTTTTTGAGTTTCATATGTTTTCGTCATTGGCAATGTCTTCTAATCACTTTGCCAGTGTACGTTTGTCAGTACATCAAGCCTCAAACCGTTGATGCAGCTTCAGCTGCTCTAGTTTAACTTGTTTTCTTAGATCATTTCCAAGCTGTTGATTATCCAGGTTTCGGAGTCAATTTCCATTTTTTTTTCTTCATTTTTTTGTCTCCCACAGCTCCTCTACCTCCTTTAACCCCATGTTAAATTCCCATAGACAAATACATCTTTCGTAATAAAATCAATATTTGACCAAATTTCACGAAATAAAAAGAAGGCTCATTCTTAAATTTTTATAAAATTTAATATTATCGAAACAAATATTGTTTTTGCATTGTTTATATGGCCGTAAATTGTGGGCAGGTTTCGCGAAACAGATGGTAATAAAAAGCTGTATAGGACGAAATTCTACAGTTCTGGTCATCTCCCATATGTTTGTGAAAGGTTGAATTATAATTCACAGAAAAATCCACCGTATTACGGACTGACTTTATAGAATATGACGTTTTGTTTCAAATGTAGTACATGTAGAATCATACATGTGACTCAATATCTATATAACGTATATCTGACCCTGTTCTTCATAGATTATATTATACAGAGCATAGATCTGCAATCTCCACCATTGTTTGTACATGCTGTCCGACAGTTCTACCACTTGGAGCGTTTGACACGTACAGCCAATAATATGGCAGCAAATATAATAACATTTGATATATAGGACGACAACGTCCTATAAATATTATTTCAGCAGATTACACAAAAAGCAAATATCTGATCTTTTGTACCGTCACTCACAAAATATACATTGGACACTTGTTCAATGTGTAAAATGTCAAACTGATGCACTGTCTATTATTAAAAGTACATTTGCCACAGGTAAAAGTCGTATTCACTCGCATAGCAGGCATAGCATAGCCCACACATGCGACCATTAAGTACGAGGTCAAATGTACGCTAATGTTTTTAGCTACTTGTTATGTCTGCATCCCCAAGTCAAAGTGACTTGGAACTTGATATACATATCTGTCATTATCCATATTTACACTATGCGGCCTATGTGTTCACGGTCAAGGTCAAATGGCATAGAAATATGTTTAAGTTTTGTTAAAAAAAAGTTTGTGTTAAAAGTTGATGATTGGTCTATCCATCAGTGTTACTGATATATTGTTCCATGGAGTTATCCCCCTTGTTTTCTGGCTATGCCTTGACGGGTGTACATTCTGACATTCACCACTCTTGTTTACATATTTTTCTCAGTGAAAGTATATGTTGTTACCACTGTGTGAGCGGTAACAACATATACTTTTGGTGATAAAAAATAAAAATAAAAAGTTTTTCCAGTAGCGTAAACTATGAACAAGAGTTGTGCTAATTACGTTCATGAGGCGGCTTTATAATGGTGTGACATCCATACTGAAATGAATGTTGTATTACGGCCACGTGTATCAGCTGCCTGGACCAGTGGTACTATAATGGTGTGACAACCATACTGAAATGAATGTTGTATTACAGCCACGTGTATCAGCTGCCTGGACCAGTGGTACTATAATGGTGTGACAACCATACTGAAATGAATGTTGTATTACAGCCACGTGTATCAGCTGCCTGGACCAGTGGTGGTACTATAATGGTGTGACATCCATACTGAAATGAACTATGTTGTATTACAGCCACGTGTATCAGCTGCCTGGACCAGTGGTAGTACTGTGGTACTATAATGGTGTGACATCCATACTGAAATGAACTGTTGTATTACAGCCACGTGTATCAACTGTCCGGGCCAGTGGTACTATAATGAGGTGGCATCCATACTGAAATGAATGTTGTATTACAGCCACGTGTATCAGCTGCCTGGACCAGTGGTACTATAATGGTGTGACATCCATACTGAAATGAATGTTGTATTACAGCCACGTGTATCAGCTACCTGGACCAGTGGTACTATAATGGTGTGGCATCCATACTGAAATGAATGTTGTATTACAGCCACGTGTATCAGCTGCCTGGACCAGTGGTACTATAATGGTGTGAAGGACAACTTGTATGCAAATGGCATTTGCAGGTAAAACTTACAGACAATCAACAGAAAATAGCTGGCCCAATGATATGTGATGTTGACTGGATACAAGGGACTTTTTTCATTTGTGACTTATCTCGCTCCAGATAAGGTTCAATGCATCTCGTGAGTAAAATCGCAGGTGTTTCACAGACTGAATGGCGAACTGTGTAGACTCTGAACAGACTGCGCAGATGGTCGCAAAAGCCATACCCCCTATTGTGTCCCAGTCACATCAACATATGACATCTGGTTCAACTCTAGTAGACAAAAGCCATACCCCCTATTGTGTCCCAGTAACATCCACATATGACCTCTGGTTCAACTCTAATAGACAAAAGCCATACCCCCTATTGTGTCCCAGTCACATCAACATATGACCTCTGATTCAACTCTAGTAGACAAAAGCCATACCCCCTATTGTGTCCCAGTCACATCAACATATGACCTCTGATTCAACTCTAGTAGACATAATCTATGGTTACGTAACTACTTGAATCTGTCTGTCTCCTATTAAAGGTACATGCCCACTCAGTAAGCACAAAATGTTCTTTATAGGAATTAAATAAGTGTATAATTGTGTCACTATTCCACCAGTTCTAAATATTACGAGTGCCCGCATTACAGATATACGTGTAATGATTTAGTAATATTTATGTTACTGATAGTGACTCGCGGTGGTATCAGGCTACTTTCATATGCAAATGAGGCATAATATGTTCTACAGATTATAAAGTATGATCATTGCATATCAAAAATTAAATACAGAGACTAAATTTTAGTAATGTATGTTAACATTTTAAGGAAACACAGTTATCGCCCCTGATATCAGTGTGGAAATTTACGTCTGATATAAAATGTATAATAATGCCAATCAGTATGTACGTGCAGTAATGGTGAATGAATATTTATTTTGCCAGAAAATGTCTTGGATGATGTCTCTGATATACAGAACATTTTGTGCCTACAGAGTGGGCATATACCGTTAAGCCCTTTATATGCAGAATAGTATGGAATACCCCCAAAAAGGATATAAAAACACAAATGTACTAACAACAATTTCCTAACAAAAAGTATATGTTGTGATTGAAGATTTAAATCTCAATGAGTTGAGCGATTGTCACAAGATATACCTTTATGGAGAAACAAGAAAGATATGCATGTGTTTCCATCAGACAGTTGATGCAAGGTCAATATGTAAAAGGGCTTAGACTTATATGTGTTACCCAGAATAAATTGTGTCCGAATATTTACGGTAACTTCGTACAACTAAAATGTTTGTAAGTACAAAATTATAGTAGTCTGTAAAGTTCACATTAATAATGTTTTCTTGTAAACAAATATTGGATTTACATTTATTGAGCATAGGTATGTTCAATAAATGTAAATCCATCAATTAACATTTCCAGAAAATCCTAATTATGCACTTAAGAACATTTTAGTCGTACAAAGTTTAGTGAAACGGGCCCCCTGACTGCTGTAGGGGATGCTAAATTATACTTTAATTCTGGGAAACACATATTAAAATACATGGTTTCCCCCACAATGAAGAGTATCCTGATATTTTATGTTAGTACGGTTGTATTGGTTTATCAGAATAAGAACGTATTAGGATACAATTTGTTTTCACATTGTCCGCACTATCCTTGGAACACGATAACGTTCAATTTCAATCAAACTTTGTCAACATGCTTATATTCACGATATCTTGTATGGTTTCTTGAACCATGTATGTCTTATGACTGGTTATAGAGTTATTGCCCTTGAATTTTCTGATTGGCTGATCTTGTGACCGCGATAACTTGAAAAGTCCGATTTCCACCAACTATTGTCAACATGCTTACATTGACAATATCTGTGATGCATTCTTAAACCACATATGTCACATGACCAGTTCCAGAGTTATTTCCCTTGTAAGAGTTCTTAAACCGCTTAAATTGTGTTATATGTTTCAAAGTTATTGCCCGTTGAATTTTCTGATTGGCTGAGCTAGTCTAAATGTTAAAAGTTATGTTTGCCTCTGGGAGCATCTGTTAGTTTTACCAACTTTCTAGTTTAATATTGAATTTGTTGCAAAAGCAATGGCTGAACGTGTACATTTGACAGTGATGATGTGCAAGCTGTAACAACATGTATGGAGAGACTGAACTGTAACGATGCCGCGCTGACAGTGGCCGAGGTGCTCTCGTCGTATTATATACACACAGGCTCTGGTTACAGTCTATTCGACTTCTACAATGTTGACTACAACCACTATGCAGCAAACTTGTCAGCAAACGTACAGCACCTGTGTGGTGAGTACAAATCTGAGACAAGCAGCTGCACTATGATGTTTTTGCTCTCAAAATACGAAAATGACTTGCAAAAAGTGCAGATCCTGATGAGACGGCTCGTCACAAGCCGGCTCTTCTGGATCTACACTGTTTGCCAATACCACAATAGAGGTTAAAAGGGTTAACCCTTACAGTGCTGAATTTGCCGTCTGCTGTTTATTTTTTATATGCCATTTTTCTTATCAAAAACATTCTTTGAAGGCACTTTACAATAATTTCCAATGTATGATGCTGCACTTATGCAATCACCATATCTAACATTTGTGTTGATTCAATATGGTATTTATCATGTTTATTCAACTCATTGACTGATTTTCTCGTTTCTGATGAAATCAGTATTTTTTGTTGAGCCTGCTTGCGGAAAGCGAGACATAATGATCACAAACTGTCCGTCCGTCCGTCCGTCCGGGCAGACATTTGGGTACTTATGTGGCTAGCCCCACAGGGTTATGGACTTGTTAAAGGATAGGGTTGGTTACAATTAGCCACCTAAAACATCGTTTTATGTGGCTAAAAATGGTTTTATGTGGCTAATATTTAACATGCGATAAGCCACATAGTTACCTGAAAGTAAAGACGTCCGTCTGTCCGTCCGTCCATTGGGGGTTTATGGGCTAGGGGGAGGAGCCTATGACAATAGAATACAATACATTTATTCCGTTAGCCCCTAAACCTATTGTAGTTTAGGGGCTATTCCTTTGATATTTTAAAGAACAAATAGCCTATAAACCCAAAATGTTAGTACGTCCGTCCGTCTGTCTGGGCTGACATTTGGGGTTTAGGGGCTAAGGGGAGGAGCCTAAGACAATACAATATATTTATTCCATTAGCCCCTAAACCCTTTGAACTTTTAAAGAACAAATAGCCCATAAACCCAAAATGTTAGTACGTCCGTCCGTCCGTCCGTCCGTCCGTCCGCCCGTCCGTCCGGGCACACGAATGGGTACTTGTTGGGTACAAAAGTACCCAACAAATGCTCTTCTGTGTGTTGGGCAAGCTTTTTAGGGATCTTCTTGGGTAGGGATAGGGTTCTTGGGTACTTGTTATACAGTAAAAACACAACAAAGATCCATTCGTGTGAACGTCCGTCTGTCCGTCCGGGCTAACATTGGGGGTTTAGGGGCTAGGGAGAGGAGCTGAAGACAATACAAAAATAAAATATATTTATTCAGTTAGCCCCTAAACCTATTGTTGTTTAGGGGTTATTCCTTTGATCTTTTGAAAAACAAATAGCCCATAAACCCAAAATGTCCGTCCGTCCGGGCACACGAATGGGTACTTGTTGGGTACAAAAGTACCCAACAAATGCTCTTCTGTGTGTTGGGCAAGCTTTTTAGGGATCTTCTTGGGTAGGGATAGGGTTCTTGGGAACTTGTTATACAGTAACAACCCAACAAAGATCCATTCGTGTGAACGTCCGTCCGTCCGTCCGTTCGCACAGACGAGAGGGTATATGTTGGGTACAAAAGTACCCAACAAATGCTCTTCTGTGTGTTGGGCAAGCTTTTTAGGGATCTTCTTGGGTAGGGTATTTGTTATACAGTAAAAACCCAACAAGCATCCATTTGTAGGAACGTCCGTCCGTCCGTCCGTCCATCCCTCCGGGCAGGTATTCGAGAGTAAGGGGCCAAGGGGCGGAGTCTAACACAAAATAATCCTTTGATTTATTCCGTGTGGCCCCTTCATTCAAGTCAAGGTCAAATAATTTGAAATGTGGTTTTTACATTTACCTTATCTCCAAAAACTTACTCCTATTTTAATATAATCAATTATTTTCTTGATAGCCCATCCCTGTGGCCATGCCCAAGTAAATGACTAAAGTTTGCGTTAAAGCTTTTACCATCCTTATATCTCCAAAACACTTACTCCTATTAAAACTTAATATAATATCAAATATTTTATTCTATAGCCCACCCTGTCCCCACATGCCCAGATCATACAAATAAAGTTTGCTAAAGCTTTTCATTATATCTCCACAACCCTTAATTAAAACTTCAAATAAATACACACTGAGACCATCAAATGCCTCGGCGGGCTTGACATGTGGGCCGCGGCCATCTGGTTTTTAATAAATATCATATTAACCCTTTGAACCCGAAAGCCCGCTATACCGGTTTATGCAAACAGTGCAGATCGAGATGAGCCTGCTCGTAACGAGCCATCTCATCAGGATCTGCCCTGTTTGAAAGTAATTTTCATATTTTTAAGAACAACAAATACCCCCTTTTCATAAATGGATGAATCTGAAATTCATTTTGTGACCATTGGGTTGGTCGGAACATTAGTATATCACAGTTCATTCCAGTTTCTTAGGGTTAAAAGGGTTAAATCATCACTCATGCAAATCCTCACTTTGCCAGTCACAGTCACAACTGTTTTCTTATTGAATCCCTCTTTGTCTATTTGCAGATGGATCCATATTGGTTTGTGGGTCCAATATATGTGGTCCACAGTTCGACCACTGCGATCATTATGACAATTGCCAATGTCCAAGTGGCTACTACCAATGGTGGGGATCAACCAATGAGTGTATGGACTACAGTATGTACACTTCTTAGATAAACAATGTAATTACTTATAGTACGTTAGTGCCATAAATGGGGAAAATAGAGTTAAATAAGTGTATAATTGTGTCACTATCGCACCAGTTCTGAAAAGTACCCGCTGTACAGATATAATCAGTTAATAATATTTATTTTACTGATAGTGGTGGGTGTAGTGTATACCGTTATGTCGTTATTTTAGGTCTTGTGAAATGTTTTGCAACATTGTGTGAACCAAGGTTTTTTTACATCAATACACCACATACAACAAAACAGTGGTAGGTTCCATTTTTCCATCTATAAGACATGGCCGCCATCTTGATTAAATTAAAAATGACCGCCCATTGGAATTTATATTTCGAGGTCAAGGTCATTATGTGTGGTGTTTTATGCAGCGAAAAAAAAAACACATTATTATGAACAAGAACTATTGGCAGAATGAGTTCAATACATTTTGAGACACCAGCCCAGGGCTCCAGATAAGGGAATTAGCAATTGAGTATTGTCACTCCACCTCATTTCTGAAGCATTGGGTATTTTCAAATTTGATTGTGTAAAATAGAATCACACTACTGTTTACACATCAGCAAGTTATTGAATAGTTTGCGTTCTAAATAAGAAAACACATCTTGGTATTTCAGTAGAAATTGTCTCATTGGATACAATTCTAATGAAATACCAGATGTGTTTTCATGGAAAAAATAATGAAAAAATATGCTATATGTTGTTATCTGTAGCATGATAAAGACACCACACATTTTTCATTGCTTTTTGATACTCACTACTTTCCTGATTTCAATTGGGTTTTTTGGCAATTTTTAATTGGGTATTTACAGCAAATACACACCTTTATTGGTTTGGAGCTTGCTAGCCATTTTAGTTTTCAAAATGGCCGCCATTTCAAACTTGGAAATACAGTATTGTATTGTACATTTTTGAATTGTTGGTGGGTAACTTTTTTGTATTTTCCTTCTGGTTATACTCGTATTTCTTTTGAAACACAGTCTGCTTAAGATTTATTGCTAACTGGCATTGTGCTATGGGTAATCTTTATCTTCATATGGCCGCCAAATTTAAAGCGTGTTATGTAAATCGCCACACTCAAAGATTTGTTGCACATTCCTAGTATTTCTGTGGCTGTAGTTATGTTCTTTCAAATATATGTGTGGATTGGAATGTGTGTGTTTACTTGAAAACATATATATATACAACACATAACAAAACTGAAGTTTTGTTCCATTTCTTAAGAGCCGCATGACCACCCATTTTGAATTTCATAATGGCCGCCATTGAGATTAATTCATGTTTAACGTCAACATCATTATATGTGGTGTTTTATATTATTATTTATTATAGACAAGAAATATTGGCATAAATATTTCAGTATATTTAAAATGGCCGCCATTTACACTTGACAATCTAATATTTATTATGCACGTTTAATGCAATGGTGATATTTTGTATGTTTCTTCAGCTTATACTCATAATACAATGAACACAAACTGTTGAAATTATTGCTAACTTGTACTGTAGTACCAGACATCATTATCTTCAAAATGGCCACTGGAAATAAGTGTGCCACACACATTGCCATTTCAAGGATTTACATGTATTACGTATTGTTGTATTACATATCTTGGTCAGCACATGCCAAATCATCCATTTTATCCCAAAAAGTGTATATTAATGTCGTGCATATTGCTTTGCATAGGTAAATATTTATATTCTCCCTTGTTGTCATGAGAAAGCGTCTGTTACAGCGATATGATGCACCATATGTAGTCTGTACAATGTAAGATCTGGCATTGTGCAAGCAGACTGCAACTGGTCTCAAAACTAGTTTACTACTGCCTTTATGGAGTCTAACTTGGTCGCCATTGTTTACCTCTTAATGTTAAAAAGCTACATTGTACTAGTGTTTTTATACATAGCGTTTCTTGCCCTGTTGATGACTGGAATCTGATTTTGTTTGTCACATATCAAAACATTTCTTGGCAATACCTGCTCACAAGTGGTCAGTAAACTGGATAGAAGTCTCTGTCCCATCGATAACTGTGCAGGATGACCCATTCTGTTGCCGGTTATGGGAGTTTCTCGATATTCCAGTGTACCCCCAAACCTATAGGTCTGTACATTCATCTTTTGTCTTTTGTTTTTTCAGACACTGTATTTCGCAATGATTTCTGTTCGCTCAGCTAATCCACTGGACATTGGCTACATAGAGCATGTGTTAAAGAAATATCGTTATTTTGCAAAATCAGCAAATACCATTGTAGGCAAATAGCAGAATTCATCTGACACATGTTATACTTGGTATACAAATATTCTTACTGTAAATCCCTTACAATTGTCCAATGGTCATTTTTAGATTTAAATGCTGTGTGACTGTTGTTTGTTAATTCAGTTACCAGGAAATTCATTTTCATTTCATGTGGAAATGTTTATAGCAACTTTGTTTATCATGGGTAATCGTTTGGTACTATTGTGATATCAGAGTCTGTTCTCTGGAATTTCAGTTTATATCTTCAATTGAACATCTTCCTACCATTTTACCAGAACATAATATCTAGCGCTGTCAAATACATTTCTGAATACCGAGATGGCCATTGTGCACGGCATGCAACATTTTAGACTCGAGTGGAGTCAGAATTATGTGTTTAGAACCTTTCAGCTTATCTCCATATTCCCATAATGCCACTATTTTCCTGCGGGCATTGCGTTCTGAAATTGAGTTATCCCTTTATACTCGTTTTTCTAGCAGAATCAATTGTGCTATCTTACTCGAGTCAAGTTTGCGATTTCTTGCAACTCGTGATCACTGACAGGAAATAAGTGGTGCGAATACTACATGTACCTGTGTATTCATACCCTTAATGAAAGTTAGAATCATAAGTATGTTACTGACTCGTGGTTTTAGCATATGTTTTTGCCTTTTTGAGACGTGTTTCATTGACAGGCCATATTGCTTCAACAGCAGTAAAATATCCTGTAATCTGTGACGACATGAATAGAGTATTTATATCATGGACATGGGAGACAAGTGATCTTGCTCCACTTGAACAGTAGTCTGTACACATAACGAAACAGTTTGTGGCTAAATAACTTGCGTCATTATTCATGTTCAATCAGAGCATATTCGTTTTCTGCGAGAATCAATGATATGAAGGCATTGGCCATTGGCTTGCCTTTGTGACACATTATAATGCTGACCTAGATGCGTAGGTCTACATGTCTCTGGCTTTGTCAAGTCATAATATGACAATTTCAACTTGAGCAATCAAGGCACTGGTCACTTTTATATTGACACAGCAGTTGTGATCTCTTAAGACCATATGGTAATCGTAAATAATGATAATGACTATGAACAATACTGTATTTTCAATGTGGCAATTTTTCCTCGTTTCCTGCATACAATTCTGTATTATGTATAGAGTGTATTCAACCCCCAACTGTGTTTTGGCGATCAATCTGACATTTTACACACATCATCTACACATACTAAACATGTGCACCACATGGCGTTTTAATGCCGAAAAAAAAATCAATTCAATAACACATAAATGATACTGCCTCTTTTCGACATTGCTTCTACACTCTCCTGCATACAAGTTTGTATAGAGTATACACTTACTTTATGTAAGCAACTCCTTTGACCACATGTTGAGTGTAATTGTGCCAGCACTGCCTTTCAGGAATATCAACAAGATGTAGACTCTAATGCAGATGGTGATGGACCTGATTGAAAGCACTGTATACATAATTAAGAAAATCTTGTATACACACAATGGTCATTTTGCAATCTAACATGTTTGTCATAAACAGTGACTTGAAATTGACTTTATTCATAAGCATTTTACTTTCAATAATGATTATAGTCTGAACAAAAGTCAGTTCAAATGATTTGTTCATGATTATATCAGAAATATACGATTTTCACGGCAGCCATTTTGAAAATTAGAATACAATAGGAACAACTCATGTTTTCTTTGATGATACAAATAACTTTTTTTCCAAGAATGTAGCAAAACAGTCAACACAACCTAACTATAAATACACTTTACTAAAGACAGTACGTAGTGAAGACAAAAGAAATATTATTTACATGGAGGCCATTTTGAAAACAAATGTCCACCATACCAGTCATCATAAAAAGTGGAACCAACCCCATTTTTATTATTTGAAGTATGTAGATGGCATAGCCGAAAAAAACAACATTATAAATGTAAGAAATATGAATATTACAAATATATAGTATACAATTTCAGGGCGGCCATTTTTAAATCTAAGATTAGCCGCCATGGAACCTGTTTAAAAAATGAAAATAACACAGATTTTAATTGTGTGGTGGGTCAAAAGATTGATTATCACAAAAACACAGAATCAATATTCTATCTGTATTTAGAAGTGTATATATAATGAATATAGCATTTCACAGGGCGGCCAATTTGAAATCCAAGATGGCGGCCAAAGTAATTGCCAAAAAAAAATGGAACTGAACCCAGTTTTGTTCTCAGTGGTCTAAAGATGACAAAAACATTGGTTACAAGAATGTAGCAAAATAAATGTGAATCTAAATAACAGTATACACTATGGCAGGTAGAAGCATGCGATGGATATTTTAACGATCAGGGTTCATCCTTGCCGTGGAGACCTGGTTTGGCACTCGCATACATCTTTGGCATGTTGTATGTGACAGTTGAATCTGGTTATACACCTTATAAGAATAATCCCAGCATATTACTTTTTAATAGGGGAAGGGGCCAAGTGACTTTGGTGTGGTATGGACCTGGCACCAGACTGTTTTTTTCTAAAATCAGGGCTGAATATATTTTTTCTTGATGTAAATATTCCGTTCTCATTTTGGAATTCTCCCGGCAATGACAGAGGTTAAATGCGGGATCAAACCCGTTGGCCCGGCCTTAAATGACCTTAGCTGTTGATAGGCCGTTAAACACCAATAAACAAACAAAACATTTATTGATAATAATTTTTACAGATTATAAAGTATGATCATTGCACATCAAAAATTAATACAGAGAATAAATAGTAATGTCACATTAACACTTTAAGGAAACACAGTTATCACACATTATATCAGTGTCGAAATTTACGTCTGGTATAAACTGTATCATAATGCCTATCAATACGTGGGGTAATGGTGTATAGCGGGCACTCGTAACTTTTAGAATAGCGACACAATTAAACATTTATTTATTTCCTATAAAGAACATTTTGTGCTTACTGAGTGGGTATGTCCCCTTTACCTTTAAGAAAACGAGATTGGCGTAATTTTTCACATTCTCGGCACAAACCTACTATTGTATACCTTAATACTGCATTTACATTAGGTTGATTTGGTTAAAGGCCTAGATTAACAATTAAGTTTGTTTTCCCGTTTACTTTACCCCGCCCAACCAAATTTTTAGCCCCTTTAGACCAGAGAAGTTTTTATTTTGTTTTCCAAAAGATTATTTCTTTTATTTTGCAAAGCATCTTAAGTCGGTCCACAAACTGAAATAATACTGGTACAATCCAGTCAAACCGCTGTATGACTCGGACACCTTCCTTCACGACGTATTATACTATATCCATGTATTTGTCAGTAAGCGAGGGCTTATGCAAGGTGTGGAATCACATGGTTTCTGAACAGCATCACGTCATGTTTTTAGATGCGTTTACAGCAGATTTATTTTATCTCTTTGCATGCTAGCGGTGGAAATAAGATCCAACAAATTATTAGTATGTTTCATATTTCTCTGTAAATATGACTTGTAATTTCATTAGAATTGCGTCCTCCGGACTCAATTGTAATGAAATTCCAAGACATATTCATGATATAGGGAGATATATGGAAGGAGATATAAAAGAAAATATAACGAATTGTCCTCTGCTATATTTGAACTATTTATAGCCCACAAATTTCCCAGCATGCAGAGTTAATATATTTTTATAGGAAAGCAAATGCGGAACAGGTTGTCATTTATTGTACAGTATGCTTTAGTCTCATAATTATGTCGTTTTGACAAAGAATTGGCTATTGTCAATGTAAATAAAAATGTAGAACAAGTTATAATCAGAAATGAACGGTATTAGACACACTGTTTTACCCAGGGTTTCATCCCGCAAAGCCCCTGTGTCTTATACACACGTTTGAATACAAGATAATTTTTTTCCACCCCGAAATATCAACAAAAATTACCAAAAATAAAGATTTTTTCGATATTTCTTGTTGTTAATCTTTGCGGTAATATCCACTTGAAATTGGAAAAAATAGCCTCATATTCGTATTCTAAACAGTTCGCGCCTTACTCGTTTTGACCCTTGTCACATTTGGTCGACATCTTCTCATGCCGAATCACAATCTTATCATTTGAATTCTCTTTTGAAAACATTTACCTTGCACATATCGGTCGGTGTCATTAATTTACCATGAAATATATTGCATGACGCTATTAACCGTAATTCCCGATATTCTATGTGTCATGTATTCCAATATGCATAATGCAATTCCCACGTAAGTTATAAAACTCCATCAATATTTGTTTTGCAAACTGTGTGGTTTACACGATGCTGATTTTTCTAAAGTGGCAAGCCTAAGTCAGCTGGCCGACATCAAACACACCGCGTGTCAAGATTTACCAAGTGTAAATTTCACCCCGTGGGTCATATCAAAAGATCAATACACGCGGTTGCTGACGTCAGTTTTCATATTCAGTCCACTAGACTGGTACCTGTCTGATGCGTGCCTAGTGAATCACTACTACAGGGAACCAGTCTATTTCTGACACGGCAAACGTGTTTATGTGAATTGTGTCTCTATCTCTGACAGATCCCGGCTTATTGCATTAGCGGCCTGACCAGGCATTGTATTTGCGTAGTCTTCCCATGGTTTACAATGTTCGCCAATCTCTAATTAAAAACATTATAATTTCTTCAGCAGACAATGTGAATTCGTCATAGCTATAGGCTGCTTAAATATTTGGGCTTCATCAGGAGGAGCCACTGTAGCTCTAATATACCGCGATGATTAGGAGCCAAGTCACCAGATCGCGAAAGAATCCGATCGCGGTATAAATTTCGGCTGCTCTGCTCTGAAATTTCTATCAACTGTCCGCGTCATTTACGGAAGATAGGACTGATTTTGAAAATCAATATTGGCAAAATACGAGGATGTCCATAGGCGTAGGAGCGTTTCAATTATTGGGGGGGCCAAAACTATTTTGCTACATGTAAAAAAATTTTTTATTATGTGCGTATGTTATTTGCTTAATATGCTACAGTGCACTGTCCTGTACTACATGTATAATATCAGAAATTATACATGATGTAGTGATGCAATTAAATATACCGCATTGTGTTAGTTTTATGTTATGCCCTTATAATAGCGTAACATGTAACCAGAAATACAGAGTACAATTTTACATAGCCCATTACACGTAATAAGATAAGGCGTAAAAATGGTCAGCTTACACTCCAAAAAATACATAGAAGGTAAGCTTTTTTATTTTGTAAAATACCGATGATGTTATACACATTATCAGTTACATATGTCACGGTACGTAACTCACTGTGGGGAGGAAGTGTGTATTCGTGCTCGGCTAGCTCAGTCGGTTAGAGCGATGGTACGGTAAACCAGAGGTCCCGGGTTCGAGCCCCGGGCCGGAGCACATTTTTCTCACCCTGTGACATCTGGCGCCCAACGAGGGACCGTGACTGATATATATACTACCCAAAATGCACCAAAAATATGGAATTCGGAGACGAATTAAATATAGAATTCGAAGACGAATTCCAATTTGGCGGGGAAGTATGTCACGGTACGTAACTCACTGTGGGTGGAAAGGAAAATGTGTATTCGTGAGAATGTTTTATTTGTGACCAATGATACGTTTTATTCTATTTTGATTAGCGTTTGAACAGCAATCCTGCTAGAAAAACCTGCCAAATTAATTGATAGGTACAAAACTTTGAGGACCCCCGTTATATACATGATCATCGCTTGATTCAAAGATAATTGCTTCGTAAATATGATAGAATATACATGTATGTATAACATATATGTGGAATACTGCCTCGTTACTGTTATCCTATACGGCACATGGAGTGGCCAAATCGGCCATATTTGTGTGTTTCCTGCCATCAGCCACTTTCACCTGTTCTGCCGTTTGACAAAGAACTCAAAATGTGAAGTAGAACATATGATATAATGTAGCTAATCACATGTTATAGAAAAGCCAGGAGAACGGACTCCTATCAATTATATTATACCAAAACTGTAAAATATGTCAGTTTTCTGGACAGGTTTGTGCCTGTGTTTTTTTTTTGTTACAACATGAACCACCATTATAAATAACTCTACACAGAAAATCGCACAGTTATCACTTTACCTGGCAAACCACACAACACATACCATATATACCCACTGCTGTACTTCTGTTATTAGCTATCAAATACAGTTGACATGTAGGCAGTTACCTGAGTGTATTGTCCATGTGTCTATATCATCTACTATGCAAAGTAAATATGTCTTTACCTATGGTAGCATGTACAATAATATAGACTGCGCATCAGATTGAGAAGTTTACACATCAACATTTATTCAGATATATCGTCTTTTGTATAATTTGCTGGCATAATTATTTATAGCTTGCCGTTGTCATATGTGTCTATTATGTATTGCAATGAATATGAATATTACATATGTGAAGATTGTCTTGTAATTGTATACTATATGGAGCATGTTGCCATCTCCGCCATCTTTGTATGTACAAGCCATCGTTACAAGTTTCACTACTTTGTGCGTTTGACACATACAGTAAATAATAGACAGTAAAACCAAATAAAATCTGCTGCAATACATAATAGACATATGTGACAACGCCAAAGCTATAAATATAATGCCAGCAAACTGTACAAAAGACGAGATATCTGAGCATTTCTCCCATCAATCTCAAAATAATTTTTTTCAATCTGATGCACAGGCTATTGTTAGTTTACACATCATACATAGGTAAAGCCATATCTAACTCACATAGTAGGTGAGTAGACACCAGGGGACAAAACACTACAGGTAACTGCTTACATATCAATGGATTTGATAGCTAATAACAGAGTAACAGTAGTGGGTATATGTATATATGGTGTGTTTTTGTTTTTGTGGGTATATACAAACGTTGAAGTAACGGACCGAGGTCTATAAATATACATTAAATATGCTAAAAGCATCAATAGCCTAAATGAAGAAAAAAAAAAATAAATTTTTTTTTTATTACTCCATATATAATATTTTTCCCTCCATTTATTTACACTTTTATATGCATATTTAATGTATTTATAGACCTCAGTCCGTTACTTCAACCTGTGGGTTTATATGATATGTTGTTGTGGTGGTTTGGCTAGCCAGGTAAAAGTGATACACTGTACTATTTTCTGTGTATGAGGTATTTATAATGGTGGTTCTGTGTTTTTAAAAACACAGGCACAAACCTGTCCAGAAAACTGACATATTTTACTGTTTGGTGTAATAATTAAATTGATAGGAGTCTGATACTCCTGGCTTTTTCTACATGTGATTAGCTACATTATACCATACGTTCTACTTCACTTTTTGAGTTCTTTGTCAAACGGCAGAACAGGTGAAACTGGCTGATGGCTTCGAACACACAAAGATGGCCGACTTGGCTACATCCCATGTTCCGCATAGGATACAGTAGCAAGGCAGTATTACACATATTGTTATTCCAACGTTTAAGTTTATGAATGTGCTAAGTTTGTGACCTTGACGTTGGGGTAAGGGGTAAGGGTGGGTCGGTGTGTCATGGATTGCTATAGCACGTTAGAGTATCAATTCAGATGAATGCAATGTATAATCTATAAAGGCTTCCCTTTAAATAAACAGAAGTTGCACAACATTTACCGCAACGCTAAGTTTATGAACACTGCTAAGTTTGCGACCTTGACCTTGTGGTAAGGGTTGGTGGTAGGGTCGTGGATTTGCTACAGCATGATATAGGGTACTTCTGAGAATGCCATGTATGAAATATCAAGGCGTTCCATGGAAAGGAAACAGTCTTATAAGACATTTACCCCAACGTTAAGTTTATGAATGTGCTAAGTTTGTGACCGTGACTTGGGGGTTGGGGCGTGGGGGTTGAGTGCTGGGTCAATGGAATTTGCTACAGCATGATAGAGGGTCATCTGAGGAATGCATGTATGAAATAATCAAGGTGTTACATGAAAGGAAACAGAAGTTATAAGACATTTACCCCCAACGTTAATTGTTTGTGGACGCTGACGCCGTCGACGCCGGGGGTATGCCATAAGCTCTTCTGCATTTCGTGCAGGCGAGCTAAAAACAGGTCGTTGAAAATATTCATCTGAATCTCCACAAAAAGTAGTCCTTTGATCTGGTTCACACGAACGAAACTATAACACAGGCTGTAAACATCATATGTAAAAAGAAACAAATGGACATAACTCCAAAAGAGAAATCTCACATTTTTGTCACGATATCTGTGTGAATTTTTTTTTTTAAATATTCTATACGATATTCAAGTTATGCTCCGGACAAGAAATAAAAAAAGAAATAGTCATTCTTGCGTGCGACACACCTTTGACTCAATATCTTGTATGTGTGTGTGAAGTTTTGTTAAAATATTGCACACGCTATTCAACTTAACCCTTATACCGCTATCTTAATTTTTTGTCGTCTGTTATTTATTTTACAGTTCTATCACCATGCTTTAACAGCACTTTAGAATAATTTACAACATGCAAAGTGCTGTCAAAATACGTTTTTACTGAGAAATAAGGCAAGATATAAAAGTAACAGCGGACGACAATTGTTGTGCGTAGTGGTCTAAGGGTTAAGATGGTCCAGACAAGAAATGTCTCCAGACGTGACTGCTTGACCACGTCAAATTCATAATATTTACATTGTCCTTAAATTCATAATGGAAACGCCCATTCAACGTATATTGCGTTTATATCCCAGTACATTACATTATCCCCACGTGACTTCGCATCCGTCAGATAATCCATCCTTGTCATATGTTATCTTGCATGAAAATAGTCTAAGTAATTACTTACTACAAATTTGGCTGCAACTAAGATTTGTAAAAAGCATAGGCCTACAATTGATCGAAAATCAAACTATAATTTCACAGAAACTTTACTGTTGTTGTTGTTGTAGAGATCTACATGTCTGTGTAAAACCCGCACTTATTTTGCGCGGCACCAACATACTTCCAGTAAACGCTTATTCTCATGTGTCAGTCTCTGCATGATAAAAATAACTGTCGCACGAACTAAGGGTGAAATTGTTCACAAACTCTAGCTTGACATTGTCTCATATGTATATATGAACAGTATAAATGACGATACATACACACAATTTCGTGCAATTATTGGAGGGGAGGGGCCAAAACATACTCTGGCCCCCCCCCCCCCCACCCCCCCCCCCCGCTCTCAATATTGGGGGGGTGGGTGGGAGGGCTGGCCCCCGCCCCCTTCCACCCCCCCCCCCCCCCCCCCCCCCCCCTCCCCCCCCCCCCCCCCCCCCCCTGCGTCCTACGCCTATGATGTCTGCTCCTGCTCTGAAATTGATGTCAGTTTTCAACATAATTTATCATATTTATAGAAGTTGATTGTATTTTAATGTCTGTCACAAATTAATTCGCTAAATTCCCAATAATTTCTGAATCCGCAATTACACACCCAGGCAACACAATACACAGATGAAATGCGTGTGTTGCTCTGTGTAAAAAATTGATAACGCTCAGACATGTTGACATAATTCAGCACAAGGCTGTAAACTTTGAGCTTAGGCTATGTTTTGAAATTGCACCGATTGGCAGTAAATGGGAGCGCTGCAGATAAGCTGCGTATTTGCTTAAATACCCAATTAAAATTGCCAAAAATCCAATTGAAATCAGACGTAGCGAGTATCAAAAAGCAATACACATTTTATGGTACCTTTATCATGCTGCGGAAAACAATAGACAGACCACAAATATAGCATAATTTTCTTAGAAAACACATCTTGGTATTTCCAAGGAGTCAATTCTAATGAACTGCCAATACTTGTTTTCATTTCGAAGCAAACTATTCAATAATTGCTGTCTGTCGATGTGTAAACAGTAGTGTGATTTTATTTTACCCAATTAATATTTTGAAATACCCAATTGCTTAAGAAATGATGGAGTGACAATATTCAATTACTAATTCCTTATCTGGAGCCCTGAATGGTGTTGAATAGTTGACACACGTCCAAGGTACGAATAAAACAACAGTGCGGGAGAATAAATTACAACAACAACTCGGCGACTTTATTATCTTTGTTTCATTTCAGAAAATAGGGGTGCGTATTATATACTCTTGCGACATATACACGGCAAAATACGGTACTCGATTCATAGTGAACGTGATATATGTCATTGTAAAGATCTTTGTTAACCCTTAATCTGCGGGAAACGAAAATTCTTGTCTGCTGCTGTTTCATATTTTGTCTTGTCTCTTAGTAAAAACATGGTTTGGCAGCATTTTAGAATCATTTCCATTGGAAATGATTCTAAAGTGCTGTCAAACTATGTTTTTAATGAAAAAAATGGAAAATATAAAATAAACAGCAGACAACAAATTTTAATTCCTCATTGTAGTGTGTAATGGAAAAGTCATCGTCTTTGGTGTGCTACATTTATATTTGATAAAAATATGTCCGTTTGGCAGGAACATTTTAAAGAAAAACAACAGTAAAAATGACGGCACAGATTACGTTACGTCGGAATATGTCGTCCGGAAAACAATTTACCGACCATGGTCAAAAATGGCGGGTAGGTAAATGGCAAACAATCAATATTTTAATAGGCCTAATTTAGAGTTCAAAAGTTACATAACTGAGAATTGTATTTTGCCAAACATTCCTTTTTTACTCCGAGCGTTGTTTGATAAAACAAGGTTGTATAATACATTAATCAACAATCATGATATCTTTTGTCACATTTTCATGAGTCAATGCATTTAGACGATTCTTTAAAACCAACGTCCCCTAACATGAATTGTGCATGCCCTGCGGAAGACAATTTTCGTATATGTGATAACTATATAACCATCTATAAGAGAATGGCATTGCTTGCATACTGCCTGGTAGAATGACAATTGTGTATGCAAAGTTCTATCAGATACGTATATTACGTTTTATACTTCACTATTTTTCCTGTTAAATGGTGATCTGAATTCATTATGTGAATGAAACTCCAGATACTTGTTGATGCCATAGCGGCAACAAACCATATTTACACACTTTTACTAATAATGCACACTACCAAAAGGATCCCAGCACTGTTAATTTGACTAAACCCCACAACTGAATCACAATATTTTTATGAGAGTTACATACATGTATGTCCAGATGCGACTTTGAATATTATGATGTGACAATCATCATTGACCTGTGCTATTCTCTCCAAAAAATCACACTATACCCAAACACATACCAGTCCCGCATTTTAAAGCTGTCTGACATTCACTTCTTGGAGGTGAAACAATATGTATATATCTCCAAGTAACACATATACATTTCTATGTTTAGGGAGCTTGTTTGTAATAGTGAATGTGCTGTAGTTTACAGTAGGTAGTTGATGAACTACAACTACACATACAGTACATTTATTTGCCAAATATAAAAGCTACATTAACCTTCATAATGTCAATGGAGACAGCAAAACAAAAGCACAACAAATGAGACGCGAACCATGACAACGGGTAAAGCGGTATACAGTAAAAACAAACGACACGCTATCTTGTATAAAGCTGACAAATATAGATATAACAACCTTTAGTAATTTTGATAATGCGATGTATTACAGTTGACATAGTGGTATTGTTATCTGCAGATGTCTGGAGAATCCGAAGCATTCTTATTGAAGAAGATCAGTTCTGCTGATTACTTAGTCCACATCAGAATATAAGAGACCGCATATGTTTCTTCATTGCTGATTTTGTTACAGAACTATTTCATACTTTGCGTTATTCCAATTTACGCTTTTGCCAAATCTTATTTCTGACTTAAGCCAAAATAAATCGTCAGAAATGTCGGTGATAGTTTGTCCCTCTTGTTATACTGTATATGTAGTCGCCTTCATATAGTTTATCTAGTTGATCATCCATATTGTAGATCGAGATTTATCTTAAGGATCAGAGATGCTTGCCCTTGAGTGTCCGTGATGTGTGCCAATTCTGCATGTGATTTGTGCTGTCATGTTACAATTTGTATAAACTGGAAAAAATTGTCCTACTGTTTCTTCCATGACACCGTAGTGAAAGTTCTATGAAATGGTCATATTAAATGACTGGTTATCAGCCTGTCCAATGCATACATGCTTTGCTTTCTTCCAATGGAATACTAGTCCATACACATATCTAAAGACACTCAGAAACATACAAATACTGCCTCGTATCACAATGTTTGTATCTCTTTTGTCAATACGCACTATCTAATTATAGTGTATATTATATACGTTGCGGTGGGTGGTTGGTTGCGACCATGCGAAGGGTAATGTAACAATCAATATTCCTCTTCACCAGAATGCAGACATGGTTTATACCTCATTTCCATTTTTTTGGACTTCTGGTACTTGAGGGTAAAATCCTGTCATACCATATTAAAAGGAAATACGATTAGTGGTAATCTGTTTACTTTTAGAGATGGAACTAAGTCACTATGGTGTGGTATGGACATGAAACCAGGACCTGTCATTCTAATGTTACGGCCGAGTATACAGTGATGTAAATAGTTAGTTCTGATTTTGGTATTTACCCCCAGTACATATAGCTTAAAGGTACATGCCCACTCATTAGGCACAAAATGTTTTTTATAGGAATTAAATAAATGTATAATTGTGTCACTATTCCACCAGTTCTAAAAATTACGAGTGCCCGCTATACAGATATAATCATTTAGTAATATTTATTTACTGATAGTGACGCGCAGTGGTATCAGGCTATTTTCATATGCATATGTTTAATTATGTATGCTAATTATATGTTTCACCGGAAAAAAATGTTTTCGACAGATTATAAAGTATGATCATTGCACATCAAAAAATAAATGCAGGGAATAAATAATAATGTCCGTTAACATTTTACGGAAACACTGTTATCGCCCTTGATATCGGTGTGAAAATTTACGTCTGATATAAGATGTATAATAATGCGTATCAATACTTTGGGTAATGGTGAATTAATGTTTATTTTGCAAGAAAATGTCTCAGATGATGTCTTTGATACAAAGAACATTTTGTGCCTACTGAGTGGGCATGTAGCTTTAAATACGGGATGGACCCCGTTGGTCCGGACTTCAACGACCGTGGCTGTTAATTGGCCGTTATTTACAAGACTCAATCATTATATACTTTTCAAGATATATCAAATGTGTATGATTCGGGAGGGTGGAGAGAGCATATATTAACATATGGTGCTAAATGTTATCATGTATAAGGATTGCCATGCTGAAACACATGGTGTGTCGGCTATTTCCGCATATATATTCTATTATATTTTTATCAAGAGTGTAGATGTCCGCCATCTTTGATTTTAAAATTATGATCAACTCAAATCTAAATTGCCACATACCATGTAACAATTAGCGAGGAAACCTCATGCAATTTATATGTTTACCTTATCTGACTACAGAAACATTTTTTTCTCAATTTTCCAATATGGCGGATCTTGAATGTCAAGGCCTAGACCAAAATGTACGCATTTCAATGAGAATGTACTACCAAAATCTACCTAAAGCTGTAAAAAAAGACATCTCAGTTTTAGTGTTTTTTTCGTCTGATTACAGAGATATTTGATCTTATACTTTATACTGCGTTGACGGCCATTTTGAATGTGGGGTTCCAGGAAATGTAGCTCCAATTGTCCCAATTTTAAAATATGTTCTGTTAGTTTAATCAATAATACAAAATGAAGGATAATATTAGTCAAAAATACAATGAAAATGACATGCTAATAGGAAATATCTTCATTGTTCGCAATAGGCTAAATCGGAGCTAATTGAATACAACATACTGTTTTGGCCGCCATCCTGGATTTACAAACAGTAACTAGAGCAGCTTGAGCTGCATCAACGGTTTGAGCCTCAAACATTGATTTCATGTGTAACTAAGCTTTAGCCCAAGTTTTAGAATGAACAGTCCAACATTATTGTGTTCGCATCATCACACCGATGTGGGGTCGGTTAGCTTAGAGGTAGAGCGATGGGCTCGGAGCGAGGGATACCGGGTTCGATCTTCAGCCAAAGTTTTAGCTAAAGGACAGAAATATCGACTACAGCAAAAACAATTGAAATCGAATGACAAATAACGAAGCTGACGTCACATCCGTTTGCTCTATTTTGAAAACTTGAAAAAATACGTTCATCTTTGACATCGAATAGAGCTGTAAGTAGTCAAGATATAGCTCTGAAAATTATCATCTTTCATGCGGCTGACACTCCCCTATCACTCCCCTGGCAAGAAATTATGTTGCTGACAGTACTGTACAAATTGGAAAACGTTTGTAAAGACCACCCATTATCAGCCGAAATTCGGCAAAATCGTTGAAAAGTATGTACATTTTTCAACTTCAAATGCATATAGCTCTTTTATTTGAGCAGACAGCCGAAAACTGTCAGCGAGTTTGAGATAGAGAATTTTGTCAGCTTTCCGATGCAAAAAGAATTCTTGAAATCGAATGGAAAATAAGGAAGTTATAAGAAGTATGACGTCACTTCCGTTTTCGTGGAAAGTAGCATTAACAGATATCTGAAAATCTCTGAGTCTCTGCTCACACTTGATCCGAATCGGCATGCAAAATTTGAAGTCGATCCGACCAGCGGTTTGGTGTATATGGAGGGAGCCCGTAAGTCAGCGGATGATTATTTTTCGATAGTTATCGCCCCTAAATTGCAGTTTACGCCATTTGTAAATACACCTAATAAAACGGAAATTACATATGTGCAATATTCCGCCAGTGAAGTTTTCGTTTGTTTTTCACCATAGGCCGGGCACAAAGCGGGAAAGTTTTAGCTAAAGGACTGGAAATATCGACGCAGCAAGAAATTTTGAAATCTATTGATAAATAACGAAGCTGACGTCACATCCGTTTGCTCTATTTTGAAAACTTGAAAAAAAGACGTTCATCTTTGACATCCAATAGAACCGGAAGTAGTCAAGATAGAGCTCTGAAAATTATCATCTTTTATGCGCCTGACACTCACTCCCCTATCACACTGGCAAGAAATTATGTTGCTGACATTACTGTAAAAATTGGAAAACGTTTGCAAAGACCACCCGTTATCAGCCGAAATTCGGCAAAAATTCGGCAAAATCGTTGAAAAGTATGTCATTTTTCAACTTCAAATCCCTATAGCTCTCTTATTTGACCAGATAGCCGAGAACTGTCAGCGAGTCCGAGATAGAGAATTTTGTCAGCTTTCGAATGGAAAATAAGGAAGTTATAGAAAGTATGACGTTACTTCCGGTTTCGTGGAAAGTGGCATTAAGAGATTTCTGAAAATCTCTGAGTCTCTGCTCACACTTGATCCGAATCGGCATGCACAATTTGAAGTCGATCCGACCAGCGGTTTGGGCTGTAGACTGAACGGCTGAATAAAAAAAAACAAAAAAAAACGAATACAATAGGTTTTCGGCGCAGCTGAAAGCCGCCTCAAACCTAATAAAATGGTATCCAAAAGTTTATAAACACTTTCATCATCAAAAAATATATATATTACCATTATGACTATTAAAATGGCCTAACTATCAACAAAGACATGATCCTTTCTTGTTTCTTAGGCAAATTGGCGGCCATCTTGAATTTCAGACCTGTCTTTTTTTCACTAATGCGGTATTTTCAGAATCCCAATGTATATAGCTACCAAAAGAGTTCATCAGGAGAAGGCCATCAATGCTGGTACAAATCATATACGTGCACCTATACACCCATGTCGATGATAAATTTTAGGTCAATGTGACCTCTAAATGACCTCAAAAATTACCCCTAAAGGTCAAATCTGCGGGGGTACCCACCCCTATCTGACAGCTTACATATCATAAAAGTCGATCAGCATAGGTACCCATTTGTAACAAAAAAAATGCCATCAAAACTTTATTGGAGGCCTTTTATTGGCTTTGGCGGGCCGTCTAACACCCATTCCTGTGTTCATTTTACACCGGTGTTTTCATTTGCTTATTATTTTGTAGGATGCTGGGACTGCGAAAATTCTTTCTATGAGCTAATGAATATGCTACCCGCCTGGGAATGCAGGTAAGTTTTTAGATTCAATACCATAAACTGTGTTGTCGCAACAAATAATTAATTATTGGATTTTTCTCCAAAGCCCAGAATATCTTTTTCATGAATCCATCCTTAAAGATTCATATCTAAATACAGTCGAACCTGTGTTAACGACCACGTGAGAATAGCGGCCACCTGTAGTTAATCTTACTGGATGCACACCTGGAGTCAAGCTATCACCACTAAGTAACTGAAATGGATTTTGATATGTTAATTTTACAACCAATCCAACCGTCACAAAATGATTTTCAGATTAGTCCATTTATGAAAAGGGGGTGTTTTGTTCTCAAAAATATGAACATTTCTTACAAAAAGTTCAGATCCAGATGAGATGCACTGTTTGCCAATACCACTACACAGGCATGTAGTGTTGAATGGGTTAATACCTGATTTTGTCACCTAAACTGCCAGTCAGGATTATTGGAGTGAGGAAGGTGACATGTCACGTAATCGACATCAGAGGTTACGTGTATGTTGCTGTGATCGGTTGATTTTTTCAATGACGGAAGTTTTAAAGTTTTATAAACGTTAAAAGCAATAAAGATACGGAAATTATTATAACCAGACAGTGTTAGATATAATTCCGAGTATATTGGCGATTTTAAAATTCGTCGGAGGTTTTCGAGTTTGCGTGTGAAGTGATTTTTGTAATGACCTTCGTACCCTTCGGGAAAATTATGAAGGGGTTATAATTATCATAATTGTTCACGGATCTAATACAGGAGTGTTCGGAACTATTGAGGAATTTGCGTTCAACTGTGGAACAAAAGTCCTTCTTTACCCTGCGGGGAATGAAGGAATTTCTGTGAAGAAGTTCAAGTCCTTCTTACCCTGATGGGACTGGAGGCAATTTTGAAGAATCCTAAGACCTTCTTACCCTGAGGGGACTGAGGGCAACTGTTTTTGTTATAACTGTTATGTTGGCCGTCTCTGGTCCTTTAGATCATATTCTGATGGCTGTCAATTAGCCGAGTACGTATACGGCGGAAAATTATGGAGTCAGTGCAAGGCTCCTCGTGTTCGACATGAGAGGTCACCGCTGAGCCGGTGCCGGTTATGTCGCAATGCCTAGTCAGCAAATCGTCGACGCTCCCAGCCGCATGGATGACATTATGATTAGTCAGCATGCATCTGTGTCAACAGGCCTCCGCTGTATCCATTGGGAAGAGAAGCGGCGGTTACGGGGAATTCCCATCTGGGCTACGAGGCTTCCCCGAGATTACCATTGTATCCGCAATTTCCAGGGGCGCATCCGTGTTATACGTCGTCCTATTTGGGCCCACCGCCGGGTTACTGGTACAATACCCAAGAAAAAATCACCGAACTGGCAAATAGTGTGAAACAGTATTAAAATTGTGGTCGGTAATGTCAGCGCGTTGCGTGAGAATTCTGTGTCTGTAGGTTAGACTATACCAAATGGTGCCAACTCGCCCAGGAGGTATGCATAAGTAGTCCGGTATAAAAAAATGGTGCGGGCGTTTTGAGGTCACAGACTCAGTTTTCTTGCAAATCTTGATCTATTACTACCCAGTTTCGCTTGAGGAACATTTTGGGGTGCTTTTAACACCAGTTTTCAGCATATTTGTAGCATTTAAAAGAAAACACTGAACCTGTTGATCACGTGATGTATACAGAGTATCCGTGGCCACAGAATGTAAACAATATTGGGTGATATGACAAGGATGGATTTTTATGTCTTAGGAGTAAGTAAACCTATTGTTTAATTCATGCAGAACCAGAACTGGCTGCAGGTCATGTACAAGTAGGTCCCACAGCATCCATACGATTAGTGAAAGTAGGAGAGACTGGCCTTATTGAATTCAATGGCATTCGGTTAAATTATATAGTAAAACTATTTGGTGTGGTCTAACCTGTAACACAATCAACTTCCACTTCCGCAATAAATGTTAGAAGACACCAAATGGTGCGAAATCGCCCAGGTTGTATGCAAAAGTAGTCCGGTATCAACAAATAGTGCGGGTTGATTTGAGGTCACAGACACCGTTTGCTTGTAAATATTGATCCATTAATACCCAGTTTCACTTGAGGAACATTTTGGGGTGCCTTTGACACTAGTTTTCAGCATATTTGTACCATTTAAAAGAAAACACTGAACCTGTTGGTCACTTGATGTAAACGGAGTTTCCATGACCAAAAAATCTACACAATATTGGAGGATATGACTAGGTTGGATTTTTCTTTCTTAGGAGTAAGTGAAACTATTGTTTAGCTCATGCAGAACCAGTACAGACTGGCTGCAGGTCATGTACAAGTGGGTCCCACAGCATCCATACGAATAGTGAAAGTAGGAGAGACTGGCCTTATTGGATGGCATACGGTTGAATTATATAGTAAAACTATTTGGTGGTGTCTAACCTATAAGGTGTGCCTAGGCCTTATGTGAGATATGTTTTTTTGTAGAATTTGAAGTTGGAAGTTTATGTTTCTTGTAGCTATGTCTCTGGGAACATAATTTAAATTTACTGCGACAAGAGTAATCGAGCGGACTTCGCGATGCAACACATTTGTTCTTTTTGTATTGCAGACGGACAGTTATCGGCTTCAAAATCTTCTAAAATCTTGATTTCTCAGCTTTATTTGTCAAATATAATAAACCAGTGTATGTAAATTACCTGTATGTGATTGGGCTTGGAATGTGACAGTAATATACACCAAAACAGTCATTACAGTGTGTTTTTCTTCTTTTTTCATTGATATTGGCTTCCTGATGGACAATTAAGATGTTCGGGAAAGTGGCGCGACATCGCGAATCTGTTCCAAAATTTGCCAAAATTAGGCATAAGTGTATTGTTTTCGACTATCGGTATAGTACCAATACACTAGTACTCCGAAAACATTGTTTTTCCTTTCCTCCTGTGTCATAAAGCAAATGTCTTGTCTGACCGTTCCAAGCCAGTACCCTTTTGTCTGTCGATCATTCCAGAGTGGCATACATGTTGGCATAGTTTCAGTGATGAGTCTTTATATGTAGAATGGTTAGCTATAACACTATTTAGGGTAATGTTATGTGATTTTATGGAGATTTGTGCTTTTAATTCATCATCTATTAACATTCACCATAGTTCTGTAGTAGCTCAATTTAAGGCAAAATGTGGACAGTCACATGGTGGAGTTACACACCTGCTGTGTGACAACCATTGGAGATATTTGCTCCAAATTTGGTACTGTATCCAGGAATAGAAGCTAGTTTTGAATAGTGAATATTGTAGTGGGGCTGGTACACTTATAGGTTAGAAGACACCAAATGGTGCGAAATCGCCCAGGTTGTATGCAAAAGTAGTCCGGTACACAAAAATAGTGCGGGTGTTTTGAGGTCACAGACACCGTTTACTTGCAAATCTTGATCCATTACTACCCAGTTTCACTTGTGGAACATTTTGGGGTGCCTTTAACACCAGTTTTCAGCATATTTGTAGCATTTAAAAGAAAACACTGAACCTGTTGGTCATTTGATATAAACGGAGTTTCCGTGGCCAAAAGATATACACAATATTGGAGGATATGACAAGGGTGGATCTTTCTTTCTTAGGAGTAAGTGAACCTATTGTTTAGTTCATGCAGAACCAGTACAGACTGGCTGCAGGTCATGTACAAGTGGGTCCCACAGCATCCATACGAATAGTGAAAGTAGGAGAGACTGGCCTTCGGTTAAATTAGATAGTAAAACTATTTGGTAGTGTCTAACCTAAACAATGAAACGGAAACGCGAAATGAAAGTGAAAGTCGATGTGAATTGACCGAAATATCGTCATCATCGGGCGATAGTGATATTGAACGAGTGTGATTTAATTACCAATCGATGAAAAAAACAGATAAATCTACAGCTATAAGTAAGTTAGACAGGTTAAACTTGTTGTTACAAGAATTTGAACAGAGGGATTTAGTCGGACCTCCGGTGAATGAAAAAATAGGATTAACTATCAATGAGCGATGCAAGCTTCGAGTGCAACGAAGAGTGCAAAAGATTTAGTCTCTAAATATGAAGTTCCGGAAAATTGCAAGAATGTGTGTGTGCCATTAGTCAATCCGGAACTGTGGAATAATATTCCTGATGATTACAAATCAGTTTTCTCCAATCAGAAAATGGTAACTAATGCAATGCTGCCGGTGATCCCGATCGCCCTCAGAATCCGCAGCCGCGGAAAGACCAGAGAGGGAGACGCTGCCGCAAATATTAGAACAAAGAACAGCAGTTGATGATGGCACTGTAAGTACTTGTTTGGCCTCTTTAAAAAAAAACAAGCCTGAAAATTTTATAGCTGGAAAAATTTCAGATAATTACACATCTTGGTTAGATATAACTTCTGATAAATGGATTCTGGACTTTATTAAAAATGGTTACAAAATTGAACTTATGGAGCAGCCATTACAAAATATAGGTTCTAGATGTATTTACTTTAATCATTCAGAGGAAGACTTCATTAACTTAGAAATAAATAAACTTGCAAATAAACATGTTATTAGGCTTATTGATGCTTGTGAAGTTAAATTCTTGTCTTACATTTTCATTCAAACAAAACGTGACGGGACTCCTAGACTGATTTTAAATTTGCGTACATTTAATGAACATGTTGAAAACCTTCATTTTAAAATGGAAACCTTGAAGTCAGCATTGGCATTTGTGACACAGAATTGTTATTTTGCGCCAATTGATCTTCGACATGCTTACTAGTGTTTCATTTGGCTGAAGCATATCAACCTTGGCTAGCATTTAAATGGAAGTCTCAGTTTTTCTGTTTCACTTGTCTCCCAAATGGATTGTCAAGTGCACCAAGAGTGTTGACAAAACTGTTGAAACCATTGTTTTCTTCAATGCGAAAACGTGGACATCCGGTGCACGTTAAAACGCGTGTGTGTCTGGTTGAGAGTATTCGGAGGGGGTTAACTCTACCGGGTTCATGATCAATCGCTTATAGATCTATTGCCGACGTCTTTCGCGACAGTAATTTTAACCTGTCAATCATGCCACTAAGGGATGCCTTTACTTACCAGCGATTGGCTGTACTGTATAAATAACTTTGCCATGAGAAAATACACGTGTTTTGAACTGAAAATTATAGTAGCCAGAAGCATTGTTTGGCTAGGGGATTATTGAAACTATCGACCAGTGACTTTTATTGTCACCACCGGTAGGCGTGATTTTAGTGAATCGCGTAATGATGTGATGAAAATTTGGTCAAACAATTGGGTGTCGTACAGTTTGGCAGGCCTGCAATTAGCGAGATATAGGTCACTGGGTGGGAATAATGGGAGATATTTTTTGTTTGCCAAATCAGATTCTTTTTCGCCACTTTCTTTTTAAATTCGCCAAATGCGAATGTGGCGATCGCCAGTGGAAACCCTGATTGTAATACGGCATATATTGATGAGTTTGTTGAAAAGTGACACAAAGGAAGAATGTTTGGAAAACATACATGAGACATTACAATTAGTGGATAGGTTAGGCTTTACAGTACACCCTGATAAGTCTGTAGTAAACCCTACATAAGAAATTGCTTTTGTGGGGTTTGTAATAAATTCCCTATCCATGACAGTAACATTACCTGCTGAGAAAGTTGTTGAAATAGTTGAACAATGTTATTGGCTGAAACAAAGAACATACGCTACAATTCGGGATTTGTCTAAGGTCATAGGCAAGTTAGTAGCAAATGAACCTGCTATTGCTCATGCACCTTTGTTGTACAAACCAATGGAAATTATACGTGACAGTGCATTGAAAACGCATAGAGGTAATTTTGATGCATATGTTATACTGAATAAGGAGGTGAAATTATGTCTGCAAGGTTGGATTGATAATGTTAGTTCAGCTTATCGAACAATAGTATTACCTCAGGCAGCAATCATTATTGAATCTGACAGTTCAAAATTAGGATACGGTGCTGTAAATAACTCTACTGGAGAGACCATTAGTGATGTTTGATCGGAACATGAAAAGCAGTATCATATCAATTTTCTGGAAATGAAAGCTGCGAATATAGCTTTAAAACATTTTGTTCCAATGTTATAAATATTCATATCAAACTTTATCTCGAAAATACTGTTGCTATAAAGTATTTGTCAAAAATGGGAGGTAGGAAATCCCTGTTGAACAGGTTGGCACAGGATACATGGTTTTGGTTAATGCAACGAGGTATATGGATCAGTGTGTACCATATACCAGGGAAACTTAATGTTATTGCTGCTGATAACCTGAGTCGCAGGAAAAATGAGGATATAGAATGTTCATTAACATTTCAATCAGTGCTAGGGACATGTACTATTTATTTATTTGCATCAAAGGCAAACCATATCCCTCCAAGATATGCGTCAATCAATCCAGATCTAGAGGCGGTTGCTATCAATGCATTTTCTCTGACATGGACTAATCATGTTGCATATTTGTTTCCGCCTTTCAGTATTTTGGGACATTTGCTCCAAAAGATACAAGAAGAAAGGGCAACAGTCATCCTGGTTGCACCAATATTCCCGACACAGTCGTGGTTCCCAACATTACTACAGATGATATGCCATCAGCCATATATTCTGCCAAAAACAAACGACTGCCTGCAACATCCGCAGGATAAGGACAGACAACATCCATTGCAGAAATTTCAGAATATCCGGGAGGAGCTGCTTGGTCAGGGATATTCAGCGGCATCTGTCCGAATAATCTTGTCATCTTGGAGGACAACAACAGAGAAACAATATGGGCCGTATATCAAAAGATGACTGCTATTTTGTGACAGGCAAACAAGTAATATCTTTAATACCGATGTAAATACTTTTATCACTTTCTTGTCACAATTATATGACAGTGGCATAGGTTATAGTACAATTAACTCTGCTAAGTCTGTTGTTTCCAGTATCATGTCTACGGTTACAAATGACAATATTGGAGAACATATATTGGTGAAACGATTTATGAAAGGTATATTCAATGAACGTCCATGTTTACCACGTTATAACGTCACTTGGGATGTTTATATTGTTTTGAATTACCTAAAAACATTAGACAATGTTACTGTGCCCTTACGGCAACTGTCGAAAAAGCTGGCCACATGTTTGGCTCTTATGACTGGACAACGGTGTCAAACACTTCATTCACTGGAAGTGCATAGCATTGTGACTACGGATAACTATGTAAAGTTAAGAGTTGGGAAATTGTTAAAACAGTCAACACCTTCTAATCATTTGAATGAACTATATGTGGAAAGTTATCCTGCTAATGCTTTATTGTGTCTGGTGGTGTGTATGAAACAATCTTTGCAATCGACTGCCCAACTGAGGTCAGATGATGATACTAGATTGTTCATCACCACACAGAAACCATATTATGAAGCTACTGAAAACACTATTAGTAAGTGGATTCGCGAATCCCTTAATGATGCGGGTATTGATTTGTCAATATTTAAGCCACATTCAACACGTGCTGCTTCTATAAGTGCAGCAACGGGTGAAGTGCCTATTTACACTATTCCTCGTACGGCTGGTTGGAAATCTGAAGACATTACCAGCGTCAAATTAACAATGACAGTTCCTTTAGCCACTGTGTGTTGTCACAAGTCGACAGCTGAGGGAACAACCGACCCCGGTAAATGTAGTTGCATGTAATGTGTTGCAGGCTATGTGTTGTTAAAACATTTAGTTCAGGGTGATAAGTCATATATTTCTTGTCAGTTAAATTACTTACCCTAAACCCCCCCCCAAGAGCATATAGTGGTGTTCTGTTCTGTGTGCGCCATGGACTCTAAGGACTCCAATAATCCCGACTGGCAGTTTAGGTTTAGGTGACAAAATTGAATATTAGACGAGACTTACCTCGAAGTTTGATTAAGATTTTGTCATCCTAAACTGCCAGTGATTATAAGCCCTCCCACCCACCCGGGTGAGATGATATCCATGTCAAACGTATAACACCACTGTCCATCCGTGCATCATTCAAAGTTTGTGTCGCACATACAGTCAAACTTTCATTAAGCGACCACCCAAAAGGAGACACCAAAACGGTACGCTTTAGAACAACGGTCTCTTAACACAAAAACGAAAAACAAATGGCAATCCGGGTACTGGTATGTCCGGTATAGGTTTAATATTCGGAATCATGAAATCGTGAATATTAAACATTAACATAGAAATAAATAGATTAGAATACTACTGGTAATGTTTACTGTGCACTTTTCAGGCTTTATTTTATCAAAATAGATGAAATAATTTGGACTGTTATTGCGAAATAAAATCGCTCAGCTGAACTCGCAAATAGGCAGCAGTGACTGCGATCACTTCGGACCAGACGTGTTTCACCCCGGTGATTCTTACCAGTCGTTGACTGACAACCAAACCAGCTGATAGAATGAATAATGATTTATTAACGCCGTGTTTGGTATATACCAGTATTGTTACGCGTCAAGAAAATTGGAATTGGGCGAAATAAAAATGCTTGCGTATTCTGTACACAACGAACGCAATTATTTGTTTTAAATGAGTGAAATTCGCAGATGCTTTCCCATGTGCTAAGCGACCAGTCCTGTTGTTCCCATGTGCTAAGCGACGATAATTTATTTCTCTTTAGTAATCACTAAGGAAACAAGCGAATCAGAACGTGGTTTCAGGTCAATAATCATAAACGATGCACCATTCACACTTTGAAAAATATTCTATGTGATAGAACGGCTGCAAATCTATTTTTGCAATTTGTTATTCTCTTTATTTGCACAACAACAAACACAAAGTTGCTGAGATTTTGTCACACAGAACTAACTTTGACAGTGACAGAGGATTTGTTTCCTGTGTTTGTCACATGCTTGAGGCTCAGTAATGGTCGTTTAATACAAATAACCATTGCTGGGCATTGACACAACATCCGGGCATTGACACCAGGGTTGGATTATCCCCGACAGAGGTTTACTCTATTATTTGGCAAAACATTATTCAGAAATGGCAGAAAGAAGTAGACTCCAATTATAAGATACAGAAAACATGTTTGGCACCCTCTGTCAGATTAAAACCTCCAGAAATATATCATGAAAACAATAAATTGGACAAAAGTATCACTCGACTGAAATTTAATATTACGTTACTTCTTGGCTCCTTTGGTGCAATTATGAAAAACATTCCAGCTGACTGTAAAACATGTAAAACCCCGGTTACATCCGCCCACCTTCTTCTCCTCTGTCCGGAGTTCGATATGCAGCAGGGTAAACTTAGGCGCGAGCTTGTCGGACTGCAGACTCCAATGATATTGTCCTCCATCCTGTGTCCCAGGGGAGGGGGGGGGGGGGGGGGGGGGGGGGGGGGGGGGCGGTACGACGCTCGGAAATATCGGGCGCTCGCCGCTATCTGGTGGACTGCAGAAGACAATATCTAAAAACCTACACGCCCTGATCTGGATCTGGAATTTGGTATTGAGAGCGTGGGGTCCATTATACTAAGAAGACCTTTTCAATCAATCTTTTTGTGTGTCCTGGCAGTCGGGTGGCGGGGCGTGGGGGTGCCTGTGCTTACACCGGTTGGATCCGGCAGCTACGCTCGGGGTGACTAGCCGCCATAGGGCTATATTTAGTCCGTCCGATATTCTGGCGAGGGGTCACTGGCAATGATGTGGCGGCTTGAGGTCCGGGTTTCGAAATCCCGCAGGCCCCGGCTGTCGTCGGCGCTTGCATCTTGTTTACTCGCCCTCCGCCTGACACCACGACATCATAACTACACATTGCTTGGGCCACCCCACCCACGTCCTTTCCTCCGTCTATTCCCATTCCAACCAAACTTCATCAGGTTGCCTGCCGATCCTGACGAACAACGTTATCTAAGAGTCGTTTCGAATAAAGACATATCATTAAAAATGTTATCAAGCTAACAATTATTATCAGCCCTGGCGCAACTTGTACATACATTACGCCACAATTGTATCTATGTGTAAATTATATTAACATATGCAAATTTTAGATGTTTTGTTTAAACAAATGTTATAGTAATTGCTTGTCCTAACATATTTGGGAAAGCGGGTTTACTTACTTTGAAGCTGGCCTTCACCATTTTAAGAGGGATATTTTAACTAGTTTTCTTTACGATTTTTAAATATTTTTTGTACATTTTGGTCTCCGTGCTCGCGTTCTAGATTAAAGTAGTTGTTATTCCCTTGCTAGGGCCTCGTTGAGGTCTGGCGGGGAATACGTTTCTAATTTTTACATGACGTATTTATATCGTTCTAGATATTTTTAAACTGTGCATGCCATTGAACTATATTGTTTTAACATACTCCAACTCCGTTATTTTAATTCTCATATTCATGCATTGCCTGTAATTATCTTTTATTTTTGTACATGTAATTATCTTATGCTTTTACCTTACATGTAACTATTTTTGGAATGGTGGCCCGTATAGTTTTCGAACTTGTGGCCACCATAAATAAACTTACCACAACAACAATTGCTGCTAGTTACACAATTAAGGGTTAAGGGAAAGTCTTTTTTAATACAGTCATTATATAGGCCAAATGGTCTGGGGAAATTGAAAGTGGTCGCATAAGACAAAGGTCGCTTAATGCACATGGTCGGTTGTGCAAGTTTGACTGTATCTTCAAAAGTATAAGGAAATCAGCACATGTAGATGTGCACCTGGGGTTTTGTTTTTATATTCACTTTTAAATGTCAAGATATAGCCCTTGACTTAGTCAATTTTCACATATTTTGTGTCACACATTTCCCACAAAAGTATTTGACCAAGAGACTTGAAATTTTACAGAAATGTTAATTACCGATAAGGCAGAGTTGTGACCTTTGATTTAGTGAACAGTATTTTACCAAGTGTCTTCAGACGTTTCAGATATGTTCATTAGTATGTAAAGTCCTGTACCTCGGGTTTGTTTGTGCTATGTGACAGACAGGGCTATGCCCCGTGCAGGTTGGGGCATCTGTGTTCTATTGACATACTTCTAGTTACCTCGATCTACTGTCTATGCTAATCGCTGGTCAGCATTGTGCTCCACTTATTTCACATATGTTGCAAGATTTAACCCCAATATGTTATATATTAGCAGCTTTAATGACTACTTGTTAGACAGGAAATGGAAAATCAACACTTTGATGGGACACTGCATTGTACACTGGGGTGAACTATACATATGTTATTGTTATGCCACCGGGTTTCGAAGAAACGGGTGGCATATAGTGTTTGGACCGTCCGTCCGTCCGTCTGTCCGTCCGTCACACTTTTCGGTTAACCAATTTGTCAGTTTCTCAAATATGCTGCAGGTGGCATCCGCGTTCGACAGACGCATTTCTTGTTCACATATTGGATTATTAAGAACTAAATGCTGCGGTCGCTAGTGCTCCTTGTCATTTCATTCCTTAAACATCCAATATGTGAACAATAACTTATACTAATTGTTCAGCCATTTATAATTATATTTACTCAATCAAATTTATGTTGTTTTTATGGTAGCTAGTACATGAAATTATAAAGCCGTTCTTAACTGAAACGAATGACATTGACTGGAGAAATGGGGCTTATGGGATTTGTGACCAGTGTAGCTCCTGATCAAATAACACTCCTGTAGCCTGATATTTATCTATTTAGCTTGTTGGAAGCAAGATGCATGTTTTATTGATGGAATGGCGAACAGTGCAGATCCTGATCAGACTGTGCGTATGCACAGGCTGATCTGGATCTACACTGGTCGCAAAACCCATAAGCCCCATTTGTTTCAGTCACAGCCACAATGTGTGTCTAGGGATGGTGATTTATTTTGCATACGACCCACGTCTAACTGTTCAAGGTCAAGGTCACTGACGACTTGTGTCTTTTCTTTTTATACGCCCGTTTGAAAAAACGGGACGTATTATGTATTCACCTTGTGCGGGCGGCTGGCGGGCGGGAGGGCACAGCTTGTCCACGCAATAACTACAGTACTTCTTGACGGATTGTATGCATGTTTATCACTGCAAGACGAAGAAACCCATTGATTTTCAAAAAATTCCATTGACTTATCTTCCCTTGGTGGCCATGTTTAGCTCGCCTGCACGAAGTGCAGAAGAGCTTATGGCATACCCCTGGCGTCGTTGGCGTCCACAAACTTAACGTTGGGGTAAATGTCTTATAAATTCTGTTTACTTTCATGGAACACCTTGTTATTTCATACATGCATTCCTCAGATGACCCTCTATCATGCTGTAGCAAATCCACGACCCACCACCCAAGCCTTACCTCAAGGTCAAGGTCACAAACGTAGCACATTCATAAACTTAACGTTGGGGTAAATGTCTTATAACATCTGTTTTCTTTCATGGAGCGCCTTAATATTTCATACATGCATTCATCTGATGATACTCTATCGTGCTATAGCAACTCCATGACCCACCGCCCATCCCTTACCCCAAGGTCAAGGTCACAAGCTTAGCACATTCATAAACTTGACGTTGGTGTAAATGTCTTATAACGTCTGTTTCCTTTCATGGAACTTTCATGGAACTTCTTGATATTTCATACATGCATTCTTCAGATGACCCTCTACCATGCTGTAGCAAATCCACGACAAACCACCCAACCTTTACCCCAAGGTCAAGGTCACAAACTTAACGTTGGGGTAAATGTTGTGTAACTTCTGTTTATTTTTAGGAAACGCCTTCATATTTCATACATGCATTCATCTGATGATACTCATACATGCATTCATCTGATGATACTCTATCATGCTATAGCAAATCCATGACCCACCCCTTTCCCCAAGGTCAAGGTCACAAACTTAGCACATTCATAAACTTAACGTTGGGGTAAATGTCTTATAACATCGGTTTCCTTTCATGGAACGCCTTGATATTTCATACATGCATTCCTCAGATGACCCTCTACCATGCTGTAGCAAATCCATGACCCACCACCCAACCCTTACCCCAAGGTCAAGTTCACAAACTTAGCATGTTCATAAACTTAACGTTGGGGGTAACTGTTGTGTAACTTCTGTTTATTTACAGGGAACACTTTGATACTTCATACATGCATTCATCTGATGATCCTCTATTGTGCTACCGCAAATCCATGACCCCCACCCCTTTCCCCAAGATCAACATCATAAACTTAACGTTGGAGTAAATGTCTTTTTATAACTTCTGTTTCTTACAGGTCCACCTTGATAGTTCATAATGCATTCATCTGATGATCCTCTATTGAGCTACAGCAAATACGTGACCCATCATCCCCCACCCCTTTCTCCAAAGTCAAGGCCACAAACTTAGCACATTCAATCATGCATTTCTCATGTGAATAGCTATCATGCTGTAGCAAATCACCAACTTCGTGCGTTCATAAACTTAACGTTGGGTTAAATTTTGTATAACTTCATTTCATGGCACACCTTGCTATCTTATAAATGCATTCAACTCAGCCCAGACCTCCCACTCCAAGGCCAAGGTCACAAACATAGTGCGTTCATAAACTTAATGTTGGTGCAAACTTCTGTTTCTTTACAGGGAACGTCACTTCTGTTTCTTTACAGGGAATGTCTTGATATTTCATACATACAGTTGTCTGATTAATGCGTTCATAAATTTAACGTTGGGGTAAATTTCTTATTAATTATGTTTATTTTCTTGGAACACCTTTATATTTCAATCATAGCATTCATCTGGATGCCCACTATCATGTTGTAAACAACTCCACAACCTAGCACCCATTGCATTTTTGTTTGTACATGCATGCGCTTGTTTTAACAAGTACAGTATGTATAGTTTTAGCCCCAACATACACTACGAACCCTTGCTACCATAACTTTGTTCCCCACCAATCAGCAGGCTCCCTTCAAGTATGCAGCGTAATACGTTGGCGTACAGGGCCGTCACTACATGTTACACAAAATGACTTTGTCACTTCAACCGCTAAGGCGGAGGAACCCTGTACGAAAAAAGACATCTGTAACATTATGTGACCCCTTTCGATACCTAGCTGTTTCATTATACCCCAGCAACGAGTTGTGGGGGTGCGGTGGGGTATACTGGAGTGAGGTTGTCCGTCCGTCCTAGCGTCCGTGCGTCCGTCCATCACTAAACTTAACATCAGAGAAATATTGTTATAACTTCTATTTCCTTCATCTAAAATGTTTAATATTTCACACATGTATTCCTGTAAGGCTCTACTACCATGCTGTGCCAAATCCACGACCGTCCAACCCCCGCTGATCCCAAGGTCAATGTCAAATACTTGGTCTCTACAAAACTTAACATCAAATAAATATTGTTATAACTTCTATTTCCTTCATCCAAAATGTTTAATATTTCACACATGCATTCCTGTAAGGCTCTACTACCATGCTGTGCCATATTCACGACCGTCCAACCCCCACTGCTCCCAAGGTCAATGTCAAATACTTAGTCTCTTTACAAAACTTAACATCAGAGAAATACGTTATAACTTCTATTTCATCTAAAATGCTTAATATTTCACACATGCATTCCTGTAAGGCTCTACAACCATGCTGTGCCAAGTCCACGACCGTCCAACCCACGCTGATCCCAAGGTCAAGGTCAAATACTTGGTCTCTACAAAACTTAACATCAGATAAATATTGTTGTAACTTCTATTTCCTTCATCCAAAATGTTTAATATTTCACACATGCATTCCTGTAAGGCTCTACTACCATGCTGTGCCATATCCACAACCGTCCAACCCCACTGCTCCCAAGGTCAAGGTCAAATACTTAGTCTCTTTACAAAATTTAACATCAGAGAAATATGTTATAACTTCTATTTCATCTAAAATGCTTAATATTTCACACATGCATTCCTGTAAGGCTCTACAACCATGCTGTGCCAAATACACGACCGTCCAACCCACGTTGATCCCAAGGTCAGGGTCAAATACTTAGTCTCTTTGCAAAACTTAACATCAGAGAAATATGTTATAACTTCTAATTCCTTCATTGAAAATTCTTAATATTTCACTCGTGCATTACTCTAAGGTTGTACTATCATGCTGTGACAAATCTATGACCGTCCAACCCCCGCTGATCCCAAGGTCATGGTCACATACTTAGTATCTTTACAAAACTTAACATCTGAGAAATTGTTTATAACTTCTATTTCCTTGCTCGGATCTGCTTCACATTTCACACACGCATTGCTACAATGGACCTCTACCACCATGTGACAAATTCACGTTCGTGCCGCCCTGCTAAGCCCAGAGTCAAGGTCACAAGCTCACACATTTGGAAAAATTTCACATATTTAGGGGTACCTGGGCCCACGCGGGGGTATTCCGTAAGCCTCGCTTACTGACGAATCTAGTTTAAAATAGAAAGTCTGTAGAAAAAGCATACTTCTCTATCATACGCCCCTTGCTCTAATATAGCGATAGTACTTGGGATAATTGTTCAATGGAACTGAAAAATGAACTAGAATCCATACAAATTGAGGCCACACAAATTGTTACTGGGACCACTAAACTGTGCTGAAGTATAGAAAAACGTTACACAGAAACCCAATGGGAAAGCCTCGCACAGCGAAGAAGAAAACACAAATTACTTTTATTCTACAAAATGAAACACAATATGACACCAACTTAGTAATTTAATCCCGGAACAAACACAAACTCGATAAAGGCTAAGAAACGACGAAGACATTCCATTAATACACACACGTACTAAACTGTATCAAGATTCATTTCTTCCATCTACCATAAAATAATGGAATTTCCCTATCCTCGAATGCAAGAAACAGCCCAACCCTGTACTCGTTTAAGAATGCACCAACTGTTAACTTGCGTAAACCACCAACCTACTACTACACAGCTACTAATCGACAAGGCCAAATTCTCCTGACTCGTATCCGGCTAGGGTGTAGCGCGCTTAACTACGACTAATTCCGGAAATCAATAGTTGACAGCGCTACATGCGTCTGTGGTGCAATCGAAAATGCTAATCACTTCATTCTCTCATGTCCCCTTTATACAAAACAAAGACAGCGATATTTGTCATCTCTTCCTTGTCCACCGATCCTTAATAACTTAATTTACGGCAACAAATGTTTAGACGACAATGAAAAAATCAGCCTTGAATTCCAAAGAGTTCAACAATTCATTATTGCCTCTAAATGTTTCACTGGATGACAGGCGACTGCCCCTGCAACTGAATGGTTTTGTAATGATTACCAATAGCAGGACAAACGCTAGTCGTGTATCTTTATAACAGTTCAAAACAATGCCAATGGTTCGGAGCGCATGCTTGGGATACCTTTTCTTTTTTTTCCCTTCAATTGTTTAACAAAATTTAACGCAATAACTCCATTTCTACTTAGCTGATCGTAGCCAAATTCAGTATACATGTTTATCACAGCAAGACAAAGAAGTCTATTGATTTTCAAAGATTTCCAATAACTTATCTCCGCTTGATGTCCATTCTTAATTTTCGCACTTAAGCGTATCCTTGTCCACGCAATAACTCAAGTTCTCCTTTACGGATCGTTACCAATGTCAGTATACATGTTTATCACGTCAAGATGTTTATCTCCCCTTGTTGACTGACCTTGCCTCGATGGGCGTATATTGTGACCTTCGGCACTCTTGTTAGTATTATTAGTATCAAGGCTGCCAGCGAGGGGATAATGCCGATGCCATTTCTTATTCCAATAGTAGCCCTGCTCCTATATTTTCAGTAAAATATTTCCACATAGTAGTCATCTTGTAATTCCAATTTCTGTGTTTGTATGTTTAACGTGTATATTCGAATGAAATAAAATACTGATATAAAACTAACCAGGAAACCGGACCTTTCAGTCTCTCAATGAAGGGGTCTTGTTTAGAGGAAATTCACCGTATTAATAAACTTAGAGATTGATTATATATACAGGCAGGCAGAGATGAGAATATGCAAAGTAATTATGTCTCCCCCATATATGTGGAGACATATTGTTTTTGGCATGGTTGTCCGTCTGTCACAAAATTTGTGTCGCACGTTTCTCTAAAAGTATTTGAGTTAGAGTCGCGAAATTTTGCAGGAAGATTTGTCATCATGGGAAGTTGCGCACCTGGGGTTTTAGATGCAGATGCATCCAGCATACACAGAGTTATGGCCCTTGACTTAGTGAAAAGTGGCGATTTTCAACTTCTGTCGCACATAACTGAACAACTATTTGAGCTACAGTCATGAAACCTTATATGAATGTTTGTCATCATGTGAAGTTGCGCACCTGGGGTTTTAGATGTGTGTACATCCAGTATTCACATTAATACAATAATATAGGAATGTTTATCAGCATATGGAGTTGTGCATTTGATGATTTTGATGCGGATATGGGCGGAGTTATGGCCCTTGGCTTAGTGAAAATTGCTGAATTTTAACTTATGTTGGTGGTTACTCGAAAAGTATTTGAGTTACTTCCATGAAACTATATAGTGTAGTTGGGCACCTGTGGCTTTGTTTGCGGAATCATCCAGTAAGGTTATGACCCTTGACTTGAGAAAATTGGCCATTTTGTCTATCACAAATTTCATCACATTTTTTTAAATTTGTGTCGGACGTATTTGAGTGTTTGAGTTAGTGTTGCGAAACTTTACAGGAATGTTTGTCACTACGTGCAGTTGTGCACTTGGGTTTTTTGATGCGGATTCATGTAGTATTGTTATGGTCCTTGACAAGTGAAAATTGCATATGGGATATCTTTTTTATTTTACTATCTCCCACAGAAAATTAAGGTAGCTACAGTACATATATGCTGTTCTTGCCTTAAATTATAAATTTCCAAGTCTCAATTATAACATGCAGTGTTGGTGTGGGGGAGACAAACGGTATGTTTTTGTCTGAAAAACAACCCTCTAGTTTCCATTGACTTACCACAGCTTACATGTTCATATGCCACTTGCATGTGGCCAGAGGTGACTTTGCTTTTAATAAATTATATGTTCTGTTCCGTTCTACAATGTGCAAGTGTTAAATATACATAAATTGTTGTCTGCTGTTGTTTCATTTTTTTTGTTCTCAATTACTAACACATTGTTTTTCAACACTTTCAACTCGTGTGTTGTAAAATCATGTTTTTAATGAACAAAATGAAAAATAAACAGGAGACCACAAGATTTAATCAGCATTTGTTGTACGGGTTTTACATATCACTTTTCCTGTGACCTGACTCCTCTGTATTGATTGTTTCTGTATCAAGGTGCATGATCACGTGGTACAACAACAACAACAATTACTGAAACTTCCAGAAGCGTCTCCAATTCAATTAAGTACATATTCTTTTATATTGTCCTTATTATGTAATGGATTTTTATTAAATATGGCGCATCAAACGCATCTTGTTAAGCTGCATTTGGTTGTATCTGTACTTTGGCACAAACTTTTGTCGTTTTTGCGAAGAATCGATTTCCGTGTCAGTAAACACGGAAATTGATTTTTGCAAAAACGACGTAAGTATGTGCCGAATTCCCGAGACCACCAAATGCAGCTCACGAAGATGCGTTTGCTGCGCCATATTTCATCAAAATCCGTTGCATATTAAGGAAAATATAAAATAATACTTACTTTGGAGTGGGCGCGCTTTCAACACGTTCAGCCAGTGTTGTTGTTGTAACCACGTGATCATGCACCTTGTGTATATACAACCTAATGATGCATTGTTATTGAGAGTAATTTATTAACCCTTTCACCCTAAGTAACTGGAATGGAATTTGATATGTTAATTTTGCACCCAATCCAATGGTCACAGAATGATTTTCAGACTACTCCATTCATGAATATGGTGCGTTTTTGTTATGAAAAATATGTAAATTACTTGCAAAAAGTGCAGATCCTGATGAGACGGCTCGTAACGATCTGGATCTACATTGTTTTCCAATAGCACTACACATGCCTGTGGTGTTGACAGGGTTAATTGTGTTAACCCTTACAATGTTGAATTCAATTTTGTCGTCTGCTGTTTATATTCTATTTTCCATTTTTTCATCAAAAACATGATTTCTTATGCGGAACATTCACATTTCAGCCAGCTGGCTTGGCAGCAGATTGAGTGTTTTACCAACTACAGTTGCCCTGACGGTCAGATCAGAAATGTGATGGGATTCTTTCCAGCTTTCATGGAGGACTCTGCACGGCCCTATGCAGAACAGTTACTGCAGCAATACAATTCTTCCTGTGGTAAGCATAATAAAATGTCTGTTTGTTATGCCCTCACCGATAGGCAAGAGGAACTTTTTTTATAATATTTGGCCACAATGTGTGTCTACGGATGGTGCTTTGTTTTGCATACAACACAAGTCTGACTGCCCAAGGTCAAGGTCACTGTGGACTTAATTGTTTGGTTATTTTTTTATTATCAAGGATACCAGCAAGGGGATTAGCTTCATTTAACGATGCCTTTGTTAACCCATTCATCAATAACTAACTGTCATAGACTGCTTTAACCTTTAGAATGTGGGAAACAAAAATTGTCGTCTGCTGTTGTTTTATATTTTGTCATTTTTTCTCAATTAATACATGGATTAGCAGCACTTTATAATCATTTCCATTGGAAATGATTCTAAAGTGCTGCCCAATCATGTTTTGTTGAGCAAAATGAAAATTAAAAAATAAATAGCAGACGACAGAATTAATTCAAGATTGTAAGGGTTAAGCTTATTTTAGACTAGTTCATGAATCATTTTAGGAATATGTTTTAAATCTGAAAATACTGACAAATACTGTAGATTTTGATGAGACGGCTTGTTACAGGATCTACAGTGTTTGCAAATATTTGCTTTATGGTGTGTAGGACTGAATGTGTTAAAATACATGTAGCTGGTTGTTAATTCAAGCCCCCAAGATGGCTTAGAAATATGCAAATTGACAGTACATGTATATCACATAAACAAATAGTATTTCAGTCTAAGGGTGGAGCAGAACAAAAACCTATTGAAACTGTGTTTTATTGCAACTTTTGAAAGTGAAATTAACTTCTATGTTCAATGTTACGGGAATCCATGTTTATAAATACGCGGGTAGGATATTACCTGATATCACATATATATGACAACAAGATGACACGAGACAATGCTGAGACATGACGTGCCAGTGTCGTTGCGTGAGTCACATTTTCAAATGTCTGTTTTAAAATTAGATAAGTCTATATATGTGACTTGCCAAGTGAAAATGGACCAGTTCTGTGGTGGTAGTTTAATGCATAAAACGTAAAAAAAGTAGCATTTCGCAAAAAATACCATGATTTGAGATGTTTCCATTTTCGCATCAGGAACGTTTCCACAACTCAATGGTGACCAGTGTAGACCGGGTGTTGCAACGCTGGGTGCCGTTTCACTAAACTGTGTATGACTAAAATCTTCATAAGTAAAATATAATGATAGTCTATAAATTTCACATTAACAATGTTTCCTTGTAAACAATTATTGGATTTACATCTATTGATGCATATGCAGCCTTTGTTCAATAACTGTAAATCCATCAATTATAACTTCCAGACGATCCTAAATTTGAATTTACGAACATTTTAGTCGTACAAAGTTTACCAGGCCCCCAGATGAACTTGGGATCCACGCCAGGGCTGTAATGTTACAAATTAAACTAGAAAATGTGGCCTGTCGGCACACAAATACCAAATGAATGCTGACAGCCAAATAAATCGATGCACTTTTGAAAACACAGAGGGCCAGTGAAGCGTGGATTTTTCCACAGCATGAAAGCAGACCATCAGATCAATGTGTATGTGTAAGGAAATATTTACCCGAGCGTTAAGGTTTCGAATGCAATTTATGTGACCTTGACCGTGGGCTTAGCGGGGGCAGGACTATCGTGGATCTGTCCTAGGGTGGTGGAGGACCACTGGAGCAATGTGTGTGTGAAATATCAAGCAGGTCCGTGCAAGGAAACATAAATTATAAGACATTTACCCAAACGTTAAGGTTTCGAACGCACCAAGTATGTGACATTAACCCTTGGCTAAGCAGGGTTCGGACGATCGTGGATTTGTCACAGGGTGGTAGAGGACCATTAGAGCATTGTGTTTGTGTGAAGTAACAAGCAGATCCGTGCAAGAAAAGAAATTATAAGAAATTTACATGAGCCTTAAGGTTTTGAAGGGAGATCGTATTTTAGTCGAGATATAACTGGGTTCGAGATAGCGATGAAGTGAAATGGTCGATTATTTTCTCAAAAAAATATCAAATCACAAAAAATAATAATTAATTTACTGACAAATTGTAATCACCACGACCAAAGGTAGTAAACTACCCAACATTACAGGTGGCGTCACAACTGTCAGTGAATTGCTTAAATGACCAGCGTGATATGCTTTTAATAATGAATCGTGTCAAACACTCCAACAAATCAAGGTGGACCAATTAAGCAAACAACCCGAGGCAGGTGTGAATATATTTTGTTTTGTTTGAAAATAGGTTTTGAAAATTAGTGTTAACCAAATTGATCTTGACAGCCAGGCGCTTAGGTGATTTACCCAAGCGTTTATGTGATCGAGATAGTGAAGTGATTTTTAACATATTTTTACAGGGTTCCCACGCGTCAGGGAAAAATCAGGGAAATTAAAGGTCAGGGAATTTTTATTTTTGTCAGGGAAATGTGAAATTTTAGCAAATGTCAAGGAAATGTGAGGGAAATTTGAAATCCCAAGATCTGTGATTTTTTTTTGTAAACCTGCAGATATATGGCTAAGGCACTTTTGAGATCAAATAACATAATGTTGACCTTAAATTGTTGCTGGATGTGGTGAATAGGTGTTTAATTAATAGTAAGATGAAAGGTTATAGTTTATTGTCGTGCCTGCCTTAGCAGAAGTCGCGACTATAGTCACCGATTTTTCCGTCATCCGAAATGTCAAAAAGTTGTGCAAGCTTCGTCATCATGATATAATTTTAATATTACTTGACGGATTGCTTCAATATTTGGACATTTGATATATATTTTAACATTCAGAACACACTCATGCCCCCAATAACATGATCTTGGCCTTTTTTACCTTCACATTTTGGCGTCTAAAAGTTTGTACAAGTTTCTTCAGCATCGTATAACATTAATATTACTTGATGGATTGCTTCAATATTTGGACACGTGATTCATGTGAACATTTGGAAGACACTCACGCCGCAATTAACATGACCTAGACCTTTTTGACCTTCACATGGTTGTGGAAACACTTTTTTTTGTTAAAAAGTTTCTCCAACCTTGACCTTTTCATGTTTTAAGCATGCACTTCGCTAACGTTTTTTGTGATGCTTACTTTAGCACATGCCCATGACCATGTTACGGTCAAATGCCTCGGCAGGCGCGACACCGCTTCCGTGGCGGAATTATTGTTTAAATAGTAATTATTGATTTTATTCTGCATTCTTTAACACTGCTATTATTGATAAGTTTTGAAAATATCTTCCTTTCATGAGGAATTATAAAACTGACAGCCTTCTCGGTTACTCACTTTGTTGCATTCAAATTCATACCTTTTATTATGCCTCTGTGACAAGTCAGGGGACATTACTTTTTCGTTGTTAATCATCTTGCTAATTATTAACCAAATTGCTTATATCTCTGTAACAACACCATGTTCAGCATTGCCTTCAATACAAAAATATACATGTATACTAACTGGCCATAATAGAAGAATAAAAATTGCATAAACATAACTGTATTTGTATTGTTAGTCCTTCTGTTGCTGATTATATTGTTGGTCGGGAATGGCTCTAGGACCTTCCATGCCCGTATGCTGAGAAAATTAAATGACTGGTTTATAACTTTAAGGATCAACTATATACCTGATCATCGTTTGATTCAAAGATAATTGCTTCGTAAATGTGATGGAAGATATATATAACATATATGAAAACGCTTCCTCGTTACTGTATCCTATACGGCACATGGGGTGGCCAAGTCGGCCATCTTTGTGTATTCCAGCCATCAGCCAGTTTCACCCGTTCTGTCGTTTGAAAAATGTGAAGTAGAACATATGATATAATGTAGTTAATCACATGTAGAAAAGCCAGGAGAACAGACTCTTATCAATTACATTACACTAAACTGTAAAATATGTCAGTTTTCTGGACAGGTTTGTGCCTGTGTTTTAATAACATGAACCACCGTTATAAATAGCTTCATACACAGAAAATCGCACAGTGTATCACATTTACCTGGCAAACCACACAACACATACCATATATACCCACTAAGGCCACTACTGTGCTCTGTTATTAGCTATAAAATCCAGTGACATGTAAGCAGTTACATGAGTGTATTGTCCCTGGTGTCTAGTCACCTACTATGTGAGTAAATATGGCTTTACCTATGGGTAACGTGTACAGTAACATAGGCTGTGCATCAGATTGGAAAGTTTACATGTTGAAATTTAGTTTGAGATTGATGGGAGAAATGCTCAGATATCCCGTCTTTTGTATAGTTTGCTGGCGTAATATTTATAGCTTGCCATTGTCATATCTGTCTATTATGTATTGCACCCAATTTTATTTGGTTTACTGTCGTATTATTTGATGTATGTGTCAAACACACCCAGTTATGAAACTGTACAATGGCTTGTATATACAAAGATGGCGGAGATGGCAACTCAATGCTCCATATAGTATACAGTAACAAGACAATATTCACATAATATATTCTTATATCACATCACTCTTATGAAGCAATTATCGTTGAAGTCAAGTGTATCTATCTATTACCTAATATCTTAATGGCAACTAAAGCGCAATTTATACCTGATAAGTTTTAAATATCCTGAACTTGATACATTTGTTAAGTAAAACAATGTGTACATACCATACTATGTTTTTCTGTAAGTACATATATGTTTACCTTTGATGCCAATGGTAAGGCTGTTACATGTGAAACAAACTTGGATACAAGCGACATGCGATAGAATCACATGTTATTCTTTCCGAAGAATTTAGACATACATTTAAGTATATGGAATTCCTGTTTTTTATTCTTCACATGTATCCATTGTGTACTTGTTTTCACAAAATTAACAAAATACAAAAAGGTGGTTATGGTTGGTTGAAGGGGAGGATATGAAGGCCAACATTAATTTAGAGTTCACATGTTAAGGCTTTGATCTTGCAGCAATTAATACCACACATTTAAGTTAATGACGTCGCTCATATTTTTGTCAGGGAAAAATGGCATTTTGTCAGGGAAATGTCAGGGACATATCAGCTTCTTTGTGGGAACCCTGTTTTATACGGAGGTGACAGAATGAACAGTCGAGACAGAGAACATATATAATATAGGGCATGTTCGAGATAACCAAGGAAATTTATATTAAACAAATAAGGATATCATTCGGGACTTTAGTGAATCATCGAGATAGGGGATATGATCGAGATACTGATGTTCGAGGTACTGGTGCTCGACTGTATGTTGATTTTCTCAGAAAGAAAATGTTGAGGCCAGGGCTTCTGGGCCTCCGCCTGGCTATGTCCCTAACTACATCTTGATCCACAGCTGTTCTTGTTTTTTTTTCAAAGCTTATTTCTTGTCCAGAGCATAACTTGAATAACCTTTGGAATGTGTTGATGAAACTTCAGACAGGCATAGGCCACGACTCACATGTATGTCACATGACTTTGTTATGGAGACACAACTAACTCTTGTCTTTCTGCTTGAGTTATTGCACTTTGTTTTTCTTAGACTGATTTTGTGTCCAGAGCATAGCTTGACTACCCTTTGGAATATTTTCATAAATCTTCACACATGCATAGATCATGACCACAAAAGGTTGAAAAGACCCACAAAGTATGAAAACTCTCACCTCACTATATTTTAGTTATCCCCCTATGTTTTTTCGTTGACTAATTTTGTGTTTATTCCATAACATTATTACCGTTTGAAATATGTTTATGATACTTCACCAATGAATAGATTATGACCCAAAAGTGTGTCATGCATAAGAACAAAAACTCTTGCCGTACCAATTCTCTCCCTTTGAGTTTTTCACTTATTTTTGTAGGGTGTTTATGAATCATAGTGGTGTAATTAAAAAAAAAACAAGAACAACACATATGTATAAAATACCCACAAATGGTGCAGATCCTGATGAGACGGCTCATTTCATCTGGATCTTCACTGTTGACTTAGCTATCACGAGCCATCTGGATCTATACTGTTTGCTAACATTGATATAACGATCTATAATGAGTGTTGAAATGAATAACTTGTTTTTCGACAGTTGATGCATGTGGGAACTACGGAAACTGTGGTGAAGGTTCCTGCCAAGCTGATGCTGCCACCAACAGCTATACCTGCCTTTGTACAGATGGAACCACAAGGGGATTCTCCTGCGAATCACGTACGTAATATTTTAATAGTACTTTTCATCAAATATTAAACAGATCCTATCAATAATATGCCAGATTATCACTGACAACTGCCGACATGGGCAACGAATGACACCTTGATACAACAGTCAGCTTAATTGCACACACTAGTCATTAAGACTTCTTCTTTCTCTGTGCTTCCTGCACCGAAGAATAAGGTCTAAGCCACACTGTTCTGAAACCCAGACTTCATGCCGCGTGTGTGAAAATGGCAATGAAACATACTTAAATTGCTTGGAATTGTCATAAAATTTGCATTCAGAAATTATTTATAAGATGAAAAAGTGAGATATGACGGATATGTGAAATGTGTTCGATTGACTTGAAACATCATATTCTTACTTATTATCATCCATATTTTCAATGTGTGGCTTCACAGCTATGGTCCTTGGTTGAGACATTTTAAGATGTATTAACATGATGGCAGTCGTATATTCCAAGATGGCCGCTGTCTTAAAATAGTTAAATTCTTAGAAAATCCTTTTCTCACGAACCGCCAGACTGATTTCGACGAAACTCGGCAGGGATGATCGACATTCGATGCTCATTTAGATCTGTTAAAATAATGACATGGGGATCGACAATGGGGTACATGTAGCCCCGGGGTGTCAATGGGTGTCAAATTTCATTTTTGACCAAATATGGTCATGTCATGTATCAAATTGAAGGTATCGACGAGGCAATTGCTTAGTAGCTGATTTCACCAAAATTGCTAAGCATAATTATCTAGCTACGTATACTTTGAGGGAGTAATCATTTGTTTTTCCTGAAATGCATTATTTCATATAGTATGCAGAATTATTATAATGAATTTATTACATTATCACAGCCGAAATAGCTGTGATAATGTAATACAATCAGTATAATAACACATTCTAAATTTATCCTTAAATTGAAAGTTTCTCCCTCAAAGTGTACTTAGCAAGGTAAGTATACTTGGCAATTTTGGTGAAATATGCTGCTGGTGCAAGTTTTGTCGGGTGAGTGACTCAGGACCAGTTGGGCCTCTTGTTATTGCATCCACTCAGAGCTCCAGATAAGCATTGTGTCTAAAGAGTTTGTACCCCCTGATTTCAAATTAAATGCGTATTTTATTTTTACAAATGGATTATTGATTTTCTTCACTATTAAATAGGGGACAAATGATCAAAACAAATTTAAAAATTCACTGTCACAGCATGTTTTTGATGAGAAAAATGGAAAATAAAAAATAAACAGTACACGACAAATTTGAATTCATCAGTGTGAGGGTTAATGTTCATATTAGTTATGCAGACCAAGTCACTGAATCAGTAATAAGTCCCTTATATGCAAGTGTACAGGAGATTTGTTATTTGTGGCCAGTTAACCATCTGATCTGCTAGTGCACTCCTGTCACCTGATAATGATATACATGTACATACATATGTATATGCAAATTTGACGGGAAAATGTGGCTTATCCAATTTGTGTCCAGTGTAGCTCCTGATCAAATAACGCACTCCTGTTGCCTGATAACGATCTATTGCTTGTTGGAAGCATAGTTGTTGTTTCATTTATGGAATGGCGAACAGTGCATATCCTGATCAGACTGCGGAAACACAGGCTGATCTGGATCTACACTGGTCACAAAACTCATAAGCCTGATTGTTCCAGTTACAGTCACATATATGTCCTGCCAAGTGTTTCTCCGACTGACTGGCAAACAATGCAGACTGATCTTGGTGTACACTTGTTGAAAATGACATACGCCCCATTTCTCCAGTCACAGAACAAAACAAGAACACAATCACGGTTATGGTAAAATTAATTTTGTCCACTAAGGACCCATGATATATTTATGACACTTTGAAAACATAAACATTAAAATGAAGATGTGTTAATTCATGGATTTACCTATGTTATTCATTGTAGATAAATTATTACACAACAAAATGTGCCACATAAGAAATTTATGTGAAGAAAATACATATTCTGTTCATATGTAGAACGTATGAAAAACATATGAATTCATATGAAAGAGCATATATGCAATACATATGATGTTCATATGAAGTTTGAAGACTTTAAATGCATTTCATATGAAGAATTTGCATACAAATCATATGAAATTTTCATATGATATTCATATGAAAAACATAGGAATTTCATATGTAGCACAATTTATAGTGTAGCATACATCTTGACTATTGACTGCCGAGATCAGCAAACAATTTTCTAGCTAATGATGTGATTTAAACAACATATTCCTTTCTTGTTTCCATGACGATCATATCTTGAACATGTCCCATGTGTGCAATGTATCTACCTTTGCGGGTCATTGTCAGGTTGGTCTACATTCTGGAAATGACACCATGTTTTTCAACCCCCATTTTGGTATTAGCCGCTGTTCTGGAATTGGCCCCCATTCTAGGCCTAACCCCTGAGTCTTACATACTTATGGCTCCTCGAGACAATAAGCGGTAATACATTTGTAACATCAGTTGACAATTGTATGTAGAGTTTCTGGATACAAATGAAGATGTGACACTCAGTATTCAGACACCATTTGTTTTGTGAAACCCATATTAAATAGGGCTTTCTCAAAACAAATTATATTCAAATACATTGTGACTGTAATAAACTAGTACAATAGTACCGGTGTAACAGGAAATCTCCCTCCCGGAAATATCCCCCCCGCCTGGAAATTCTCCCCACCCCCCACCATCACCACCTTCACAGACACTGTCCACAAAACTTTTAATGTATTTTCATATACATTGTTGATAATGTGCTCAGGAGCATACAACATGCACATGCTAGAACCAGTCTGTTGCACAGGTGGAAGACTCGGACTTATGACACCAAAAAAATGCCTATTAAAAAAAATCCCATTACCCCACCCACCCACTTGGTCTCGTACAGTACATAACGTTAATTCAAGGTGAGCATAAATATAGCGCTATTATAGAAAGAGCCCTCCTTTTTCCGGCTCGCACAAACACAATATAAACATCGATTAAATGTATGAAATATGTCTCTGGCAATCGATAAAGGTATTAGGTGTGTGAATATACTCACTTCAAATCGCTGTTTCAAGTATTTATTGAGTTATTCGCGTTTTGATTACCCCATCCAAAGCGAAAGTTGCGTGTACGAAAGAATCTCACACAGAATCGGAGGCCGTCCGGCTGGATTATCGGTCATATTTGGCCGATAGCTGATCGCCAGCTCAAACTAAAGTCGTGCACCATGATCATATACATTAGAGACTCCAACCATACAAAGTTCGTCCAATTGTGATCGTTCGCCGATCTAAAAAACACTTTTTTCTAATTTTATTGACTTTCTTTCATGATTCGCGTACTATCAGATTATGTCTTCCGGAAACCCTGAAAAGGGAAAGTCCTCGCGTCTATTTTTAGGTTTAACCAATCAGAGATGTTCTTACATAGACGCTTCGGTGGTTGTATTATGGAAGATAGTGCATTGACCCAGTTCCAGATAATGAACGAAATTATAGAAAAAAGTGTCATAATGTATGTCTGCTTGTGGAGAAGTATGTGAATAGGCGAGGCAGTATTTTCTATGAAATAGCTATCCAATTTAGTATAATATCTATACATAGACAATATAGTGGTGGTGGGGTGGTAGAGATTATATTTACCGGTATATGCAATAATTCCCCATTACCGTACCATAACTATTATGTATATTGGCTGGTAGAGAGTTCTCTAGGTTAAATCTCTACCATAGCTGCATATGATTGGTATAAATGTATAGCACATGATGATGGTGGGGGTGGGTCTAGAAAATAAAAACATTATATCTGTGTAGAACAGCCAGCATGTGGCATGTATTGATGGGGAGGGGGAGATTTTCCTAGGAAATATCCCCCCACCACCTTCTACCATATGCATAGTGGATATGGACGTCTCTTTGTAGACAAGAACAGCCCACGATTGGGTTAGTATTTCTGATGAAATGAAATAATGTATGTTGGTGTAGAACAGATAGCATGTGGCATATATTGGTGGGGGGAGATCTTCCTAGGAAATATTGACCCCCGGCACCATCTACCATATGCATAGTGGATGCGGACGTCTCTTTGTAGACAAGAATAGCTCACGATTGGGGGAGTATTTCTGAAGAAACAAAATAATGTATGTTGGTGTAGAACAGACAGCATGTGGCATGTATTGGAAGGGGGCGGAGGGTGGGGGGGGGGGGGTGAGATTGTCCTAGGAAATATCCCGCCACCATCTACCATATGCAAAGTGGATGTGAATGTCTCTTTGTAGAGAAGGAGAAGAATAACAGGTGATTGGGGGAGTATTTCTGATGAAATGAAAGTTGGTGAAGAGATAACATGTGGCATGTATTGGTGGGGGGGGGGGGGGGGGGGGGGGGGGGATTTTTCCTAGACAAGACACAAGAATAGCCCACGATTGGGGGAGTATTTCTGATGAAACAAAATAATGTTTGTTGGTGTAGAACAGACAGCATGTGCCATGTATTGGTGGGAGTGGGTGATTTTCCTAGGAAATATCCCCCCCCACCATCTACCATATGCAAAGTGGATGTGATTGTCTCTTTGTAAAGACGAATAGCAGGTGTTTGCGGGAGTATTTCGGATGAAATGAAATGTACGTTGGTGTAGAACAAATATCATGTATTGAGGGGGGGGGTTTCTTAGAAAATATACCCCCCCCCAACCATCTACCATATGCATAGCGGATGTGAATGTCTCTTTGTAGACAAGAATAGCCCCCCCCCCCCGCCAATATGCGTCACATGCTAACTGTTCTACACAAACATTTTCACTTGATCAGAAATCTTCCCCCAATCTTGTGATATTCTTGTCTATCGTCTATCAAGGGACTTACACTATGCATATGGTAGATTGGGGTGGGGTGTGAGGGACGTGATTTTTTATGTCCCCCTTTCTTATACTACCAAATGACATATATTGTGCCTATGTGCACATGTTTGGTGGGGGAAATAATTCTGCTTTGTAGCATTCAAACACAAACTTTTGGGTGGGGGGGGGGGGAGAATTTCTAGGGTGGGGGGGGGGGGGTGGGGGGGGGGGGGGAATTTCCTAGGGTCGAGCCTGGAAATATTCCTCCCGGGGAGAATTTCCTAGGAAATTCTTCCCCGTGGGGGAATATTTCCAGGCTCGACCCTGGAAATCTTCCATCGCGGGGCGGAATATTTCTAGGGGGGAGAATTTTCTGTGACATCGGTACTAACCATAGCTATTGGGACACTCTTTATTGTGGGAAACCATATCTATAGGTGTTTCCCATATTAAATTGTGTCTGAACATATAGGGTTATTACTGATTCATGGATTTGCTTATGTTTTCCATTGTAGATTACTTTATTGAATGCAGCTCGAATATTGACTGCCAAGACCAGTATCCAAGTCCCAATGTAACCTGTGACAACGGCCTGTGTCGGTGCACAAGTGGTAGCCTTATTTATGACTACGACCTTGATTACGGCTACGACAAGTGTAATAACTACCGTAGGTATTATTGTAATACAAATATATGGTTTCCTCACAACAGTGAGCTTGCCAATATTTAGGGGTAGTATGGCAGTAGTGGTCTAATCACAATAACAATGCATTTGGATATAATTTGCTTTGGGAAACCCCTATTTAAAGGGGTTGCCCAAAGAAAACTGTGTCCGGTTATTTAGGGTTAATATAATAACAATTATTTTTCAGAATTTATCGGAGAAAGGTTTAACGTTTCACCCCTAAATAACTGGAAGGATTTTCATATGTTAATTTTTCAACCAATTCAATTGTCACAAAATGATTTTCAGACTAGTCCATTTATGAAAAATGGGGTGTTTTTATTTCTAAAAAAAAAGAAAGAAAATTACTTGCCAAAAGTGCAGATCCTGATGAAACGGCTTCGTCACAAGCCGGCTCATCTGGATCTACACTGTTTGAAAACACTGCCAGAGCTCCAGATAAGGTGCGTATTGGCGTATTTTACAAACTTATTTCAGCAGAAAACGCATTGATTATCAAAAGTTGGAGTACAAAATACTTGCAGCAATGTGAAAATACCCATTGATTTTCAAATTCAGTAGTGAACATACTGTTGAAAATGTACTTAGTTGAGCCGCAAAAAGCAAACAGTGTTCGCTTTTGTGCAGGTCAAATAAGTGAATTTTAAATTTGTTTTATTTTTTTATCATTTGTTCTCTATTTAATAAGAAAATAAATATACATTTGTGAAAGTAAAATACACATTGAATTTGAAATCTGGGGGTATAATACTCTTTAGAAACTAAGCTTATCTGGAGCTCTGCACCGCTATATAGAGCTGTCGTATTGAAAGGGTTAAAATGTCAACAATACTGGTTGGAAGGTTCTGGTGTCCAGAATATTGTTATCTTTGCATTACATCATTAAAGCAAATGTCTTGAAAAATATTACAGATAAACGTTGGCGTAGATTTGTCGGAATCTGAAAGAACTACGAAAATGGGATTTAAAATAATTTAGTAACCACTTTTGAGTTATAATGGGGTTGGCATTAAAAATAATACACAACATTTTGGGAGAGTTTATTGAATACTGGCAGAAGACCTTCAGGCCTTCATGCAGTAATCCAGTATTGTTGGACCACAGGCGATTGAACTCCCTTTCCACATAGTCCCATTAGATAAACCATCTGTAGCCGATTTCACCAAAATTGCTAAGCATACATTGTACTTATGTAGCTAAGTATAGTTTGAACGAGTAATCATTTATTTTTACCGAAATGCTTTATTTCATATAGAACTAACAACTGCATAATATTATGATGATGATTAAAAGTATGCAGAATTATGTCTCTCCCATCTCTGTATCCATAAGTCAGATTTGCTTGAAACTTTGTATGCCTATTGGTCATTATCCATATATTCATTCTGTGTCCCACTCGTGCGGCCTCTAGCTGTGACCCAAGATCAATGTCAAATGACTAAATGTGTTAAAGTTTTTGTAAAAATTTGTGTTAAACTTTTCACATACCTACTATCTCTGTAACCGTAATTCAGATTTGCTTGAAATTTTGTATGCGTATTGGTCATCATCCATATATTCATTCTGTGTCCCACTCATGCTGCCCCTGTGCACAAGGTCAATGGTAAGGGAAGTTTGCATTAAAGTTGTTGTCAAAATTTGCATTAACATTTTCAGGTATCTACTTTCTCTGTAACCGGATTGGCTTGAAACTTTATTTGCTTATTAGTCATCATCCATATATTCATTCTCTGCCCTATGCATGCAGCCACTGTGTCCAATGTCAAGGTCAACTTATTTGGAAGTTCACCATGTTTGGAAGGAAAAAAAGTGTTTTTTTCTTTTTTCAATAACTCTTCAACTGCTGCACCGATTTTGATGAGGAATTGTTTTTTTTGTCGAACCAGCTTACAGAAAGTGAGACAGTGATCACAATGACGTCCGGGTGACCGTGCGTCCGTCCGTGCGGGCACACGAATGTGCGTACGTCCGTCCGTCCGTCCGAAATCTGCGTTAAAGTTTTTAAATACCCTATATCTCTGCAGTCCTAAGTCACATTGACTTGAAACTTCAAATGCTTATAAGTCATCATCCATATATTCATTCTGTGACCCACTCATGCGGCCCCTGTGCCCCAAGGTCATTGTAAAATGACTTAGAATTTTGGGTTAAAGTTTTTGTCCAAATTTGCGTTAAAGTTTTCAGATACCTACTATCTCTGTAACCGTAAGTCAGATTTGCTTGAAACTTTGTATGCTTATTGGTCATCATCCATATATTCATTCTGTGCCCCATTCATGCGGCCCCTGTGCCCCAAGGTCAAGGTCATGTGACTTAGAATTTTGCGTTATTATAAAATCTGCGTTAAAGTTTTTACATACCTTATATCTCCACAATAATTACTCCAATTTACTTCGAACTTCCAATACATGTACTTCCTTTTCATCATCCATATTTTCATTATATAACCTGCCCACGTGGTCCACATGTTCAACGTCAAGGTCAAATGACTTTGAAATTTGTGCTAAATTTTTTACATACCTTATATCTCCACAACACTTACTCTGATTTACTTCAAATAATTATTTATTATCATCCATATTTTCATTCTACAGCCCACCCATGTGGCCCACATGCCCAAGATCAAGGTCAAATCACTTTAAAACTTGCGTTAAAGCTTTTACATGCCTTATATCTCCTCAACCCTTAATTCAAACTTCAAATAAATACACTCTGCGACCATCAAATGCCTCGGTGGGCTCGACATGCAGGCCGCGGCCATCTGCTTTTTATTATCAAGGCTGCCAGCGAGGGCATTAGGTTCGTTTAACGATGCCAGTTCTTGTTTTTCAATGTATCTGTTGCCACATTATATATATATTACCCTAAGATTACCAGATGCCTCAGCGGGCTCAACACGCAGGCCGCGGCCATCTGGTTTTCTGAATATACGTGCGAACAAGCATGCTTGTGCCAGTTATTTTGTTACATTAAGTACATCGCCATGCATTAAGCCATTTAATGTAATATGCAACATTCTCTATACAATATTTAATAGTACATGCAAATCGCTTAAAGTATCTATATGTCTAACTACTTAAACTGTTTTATTTTCACTTTTCAATACATTATGTACACTGTATAGCAATTGAATATAATAGTATCTAATTATATACACAAGTTACATACAAAATGTATTAGAAAGTAGTGTTGAGAAGAGCTTAATGTTAGGGGAGATAATCATGGGAAAAAGAAGGAAATACCTAAGTCGAAGTTTGATTAAGATGTTGTCATCCTAAACTGCCAGGGATTATAGGAGTGAGGAATCTGACATGTCACGTGATCGGCTTCAGACTTTAAAGCAGTGGAGTTATACGTTCGACATGGATATCATCTCACCCGGGTGGGTGGGAGGGCCTATAATCCCTGGCAGTTTAGGATAACAAAATCTGAATCAAACTTCGACTTAGGTAAGTCTCGTCTAATATTCAATTTTGTCACCTAAACCTAAACTGCCAGTCGGGATTATTGGAGTCTTTAGAATCCATGGTTTTAACAACACATAGCATGCAACACATTACATGCAACTACCTTTACCGGAGTCGGTTGTTCCCTCAACTGTCGACTTGTGACAACACACAATGGCTAAAGGAACTGTCGTTGTTAATTGGACGCTGGTAATGTCTTCTGAACACACAGTCAGATTTCCAACCAGCCGTACGAAGAATAGTGTAAATACTTTACCAGTTGATGCACTTGTAGAAGCAGCACGTGTTGAATGCGGCTTAAATATTTACAAATCAATACCCGCATCATTAAGGGATTCGCGAATCCACTTAGTAATAGTGTTTTAGTAGCTCCAGAATATGGTTTCTGTGTGGTGATGAACAATCTAGTATCATCCTCTGACCTGAGTTGGGCAGTGAATTGCAAATATGTTTTTATACACACCACCAGACACAATAAAGCATTAGCAGGATAACTTTCCACATATAGTTCATTCAAATGATTAGAAGGTGTGGACTGTTTTAACAATTTCCCAACTCTTAACTTTACATAGTTATCCGTAATCACAATGTTATACACTTCCAGTGAATGAAGTGTTTGACACCGTTGTACAGTGCTAAGAGCCAAAAGTATGGCCAGCTTTTTTCGACAATTGCCGTAAGGGCACGGTAACATTATCTAATATTTTTAGGTAATTCAAAACAATAGAAACATCCCAAGTGACGTTATAACATGGTAAACATGGACGTTCATTGAATATACCTTTCATAAAGCGTTTCACCAATATATGTTCTCCAATATTGTCATTTGTAACCATAGACATCATACTGGAAACATCAGTGTGTTAATTGTACTATAACCTATATGCCACTGTCATATAATTGTGACAAGAAAGTGATAAAAGTCCTTACATCGGTATTAAAGATATTACATGTTTGCCTGTCACAATTAGCATCCACTTTCTGATATACGTCCCATATTCTTTCTTTGTTGTGGTCCTCCAAGATGATTCGGACAGATGCCGCTGAAAATCCCTGACCAAGCAGCTCCTCCTGGATATTCTGAAAACCCGCAGCCGCATTTTCTGCAATGGACGTTGTCTGTCCTTGTCCTGCGGATGTTGCAGGCAGTCGTTTGTTTTTGGCAGAATATATCGCTGATGGCATATCATCTGTAGTAATGTTGGGAACCACGACTGTGTCGGGAATATTGGTGCAACCAGGATGACTGTTGCCCTTTCTTCTTGTATCTTTTGGAGCAACTGTCCAAAATACTGAAAGGCGGAAACAAATACGCAACATGATTAGTCCATGTCAGAGAAAATGCATTGATAGCAACCGCCTCTAGATCTGGATTGTATGACGCATATCTGGGAAGTCTATGGTTTGCCTTTGATGCAAATAAATCAATAGTACATTTCCCTAGCACCAATTGAATATTACTGAACACTTCATCACTGACCATCCATTCCATATCCTCATTTGTCCTGCGACTCAGGTTATCAGCATTAACATTAAGTTTCCCTGGTATATGGTACACACTGATCCATATACCTCGTTGCTTCAACCAAACCATGTATCCTGTGCCAACCTGTTCAACAGGAATTTCCTACCTCCCACTTTTGACAAATACTTTATAGGAACTGTATTGTCGAGATAAAGTTTGATATGAATATGTATAACATTGGAACACAATTGTTTTAAAGCTATATTCGCAGCTTTCATTTCCAGAAAGATGATATGATACTACTTTTCATGTTCCGACCAAACATCACTAATGGTCTCTCCAGTAGACTTATTTACAGCACCGTATCCTAATTTTGAACTGTCAGATTCAATACATGATTGCTGCCTGAGGTAATACAGTTGGTCGATAAGCTAAACATAATTTCACCTCCCTATTCAGCATAACATGCGTATCAAAATTACCTCTATGCGTTTTCAATGCACTGTCACGTATAATTTCCATTGGTTTGTAAAACAAAGGTGCATGAGCAACGTCAGGTTCACTTGCTACTAAATTGCCTATGACCTTGGACAAACCCAGAATAGTAGCGTATGTTCTTTGTTTCAGCAAATAACATTGTTCAACTATTTCAACAACTTTCTCAGCAGGCAAAGTTACTGTCATGGATACAGAGTTTATCACAAACCCCACAAAAGCAATTTCTTGTTGTAGGGTTTACAGTGCAATCTGCGTTTTTGTTCCACCGTAGACAACACTTGCAAACTCAACGCGAACGCAACGCGAACGCAACGTTTTGCTGTAGCATTGTATACGTTATTTAAACGTATGATACGTTTCGTACACGTGTAATACACATTGTCAAACCGTTTAGTTTAAAAACGTTGTATACGTTGTTTAAACGTATAATACGGTCCGTACACGTGTAATACACATTGTCAAACCGTTTAGTTTAAAAGCGTTGTATACGTTGTTTAAACGTATACTACGGTTCGTACACGTGTAATACACATTGTCAAACCGTTTTAAAGCGTGTAATACGTTTAGCTTCAAGGCGTATAACACGCTTTGGCGTATACATATGTAGCGAGGTGAAAGCGTTGAAACGTGCACAACGCTTTACCTGGAAGCGTGTAGCTATATGAAAGCGTTGAAACGTGTACAACGGTTACACGTTTTAACGCGAATACCTGTTCGGTCGCGATCGCTTCGAGGCGGCCTTGTTTCGTCCCTTTTAAAATATCGCGAATACATGTACATGTTCGGCCTGGATCGTTTACATGAGGATCGTTTCGCACCTACATGTACCACCATTCCGCACATGCGAATTATTGTAAGGCAGACTCATTTCGCCCCTGATATGGAAAATGAATTATACGGTGTAAACAACAATACATTGCAGCTCCATTATAACGCGATGGTCGGGGTACGTTGTATAGTGCTCGCGATAGACAGACGCTTATTACAATGTATAATGCTCGCGATCAACAGGCGCTTAAAAGGATTAATTGTTAATAAATAATGGTCACGTGTCCTGCCTATTCATGCGGACGATTAGCTGTTGATACGTGCATAATCCCACCGAAATCCGCATGAACTCTGAATTTTGTGTCAACTTTTCAACACCATTTACGGAAAATATTTTCGAAATCAATATCGGCGAAACATGGCGACAGATCTGCGTATAATCAGTGTTTTTTTTTTGTAATCCATTCCTTTCGGAATACACATTTACGGGTATGAAATTATTAAATAATTTATTTTTATTTTTGTTATTTCTCAATGAAAGTATACGTTGTGACCACTCATTTGAACCGTCTCAACGAGACGGTTTATATGGTGCTCGCGGCATATACTTCTGAGTGCATAGAAGGAAAATATTTTCCCGCAAACATAATCGTATCCTCAGCATGAAATGGGTTACTGCATGATTGCCCCATGAGTCACACGTTCGCGACGTCTGCAGAACATCAAAGGGCGTGTTGACCAATCAGTAACATTTCAAAACATAGCCTAAAGGAGTGGTCACGACGCATTTTTCGTGCTGAATGATGTCATACAATAAGCACCTGTTAGTTGACAGGGCTTAGTGTTATCGATTTTTTTGCCGAAAGCAACACACAAATCTCGTCTGTGTAATATCACAGGTTGAAGTAACGGACCGAGGTCTATAAATACATTAAATATGCCTAAAATCTTCAATGAATGAAGAAAAAAATAATATTTTTTTTATTTTACACCCTTCATATGTGACCCACCACATCAAAACCAGTCACAAGTCTCAAATAAAAAAAACTGAGATAATGCTACCAACTTGTATAGCATTCAATGTGCTTTACAGTGATATAAATATCATCCATGTATCTTGTTCCAGTCCAAAGTTATGCCATTTTCAAGAATAATGGTCTCGCGACCAATATTCATAGAAAATCGCAGTCAAAGACTTACAGGAATTCCTGCCGAAATTATCCGAATCCGGCACCACAGTAGAATCAATACACCATAGCAACCACTATGTTACATATTACTTACATAGTCATGTTTAGTACCAAATTGAAGGGAAATGGCTAATCCTCAAAATGATGTCACCATGTCTGTATTTGCTTTGTTAGTTTTTTTAACTATTTTGGAGTGAATGTAGGGTAGTTTTGGATTAAATTTTTTTAAATGGCGCCAACGACAGGAAAAGTAAACATTCACACCTTATGATCTAATCCCTGATTTAGCTGGTGTATTAACTATTTTAATTGCTTTTCAGCGATTTTACCCCTATATACATGGTACGGGAAAACATTACCAGTCCTAATGCCGAAAAGAATAATTATTTTCCCAATTGAAAAAAAAAATCCCAATTTTGAAAATTCCTTTTTTTTTTTTTTTTTACTCAACCTGAGTTCGAGTCTCTAACTACTCTTAGTAGAACTTAATTGGGGTACAAGAAATAATATAATTATATCATACTTGAATAGCAAAAAGATCCTGTTTTGATCAATTTATGCTGAAAAATAAATTTTAGTCCAGTTTTGATCAATTTATACTGAAAAATAAATGTTAGTCTAATGATACACAATTGTTCGTAAGTAGTTATACCGTAAGTATTTACTGTGACCTACATGTGGGACAATGTGTGCCTTCGTAAGTGACAATGTACACCGGTCATTGCATGCCATGGTATACATGTAAATTAGTATTATTAAACAGATGTGGACACTAGAAATGTAAATGTCTCCATGTGTTCTATATACATGTACATGTATAATAATCAACAAGCCTGTACTGACTGTGTAGTGAACATTGAAGTAGCTGTGATTACATTACATTTAATTAATTGCAAAGACGTTTGTGTTGGACGACAACAGACGAAAAGCAGTAATAATACTAGATTATAAAAGGCTTACATGATCTTTATTCTGCTGAACAAAACATTCATGTAACTTGCAAGGCCATGATCCACAGCTGTAAAACTCAGGGCTCAACCATCAATATTATGCGTTTGAGATTTAGAAACTTTTTCTTGATCCATTCCTTTAAAATGCATTGGTGTTTGGCAGATGATGAAAAGGTGTTTTACGGCTCAGCAACTTAAAATAATTTAGAGCCTGGAATACACATGAGGCATGAAGTCGTATTTCAGCTCTGAATTTATGACATCCTGATTTGGTGCCAGGTGCCATTACCATACCAAATTACTTGGCACCCCATCCACTTTAACTCTTCTTGCATGAGAAGCAAGGGCTATGGTGACTTATTCTATTCTAGGAATCAGAAGCAGCACTGCTAGTGATCTCTGCCCACCCGCAGGGGGTTTGGCAAATTAAACACATTCAATATCATGGTTCAACTAAAAGATGATTTTTATTACATACAGCTATATATACATGTACAAGTACAATACAGACCTCACCGATTAATATTTTTTCCTGAAATATTGGGCCCATGACTAACAAAAGGGACTTTACGAATTGTGCGACCAGTGTAGCCCCAGATAAATCTGATCTGGTGGGGCTACACTGGTCGCACATGTTCCACGGTCACTTAGGTGTTCTGAAAATAAATAAATATGTTAGTCCTAGATTCTACATGTCGCATGCCAAATATAAAACATGCCATGCAGACTTAGCTGATTCTGTTGCTGTGTGATGATAGTCCATGTTTTCCACTATATATTTAACTATACACTACTGCTGGTTGTGGTAACTGGCATGACAACCATCGGTTGCAGTAGCCCCAATAGTGTTGGCGAAGTCCGGTTATCACTAATCAGTTTCTCATGGGCACGCTTCCGGCTGGTTTGCGGAGGAGGACAAACCACATCCCTGACGTCTTCACGAACGAACGGACGAATCTTGTTGAAGAGGTAGGACACTCTCGTGTCGTCAAGGGCTGGCATCTTCAGGGCCCGCGGTCGTTCCATTGGTGGCAGCTTGTCGTCACATTTCAGCAGCTTAAACGATTCTTCAACACTATCGGAATATGTCTTAAAGAATACAACGCCTGGATGATCAGCATCAAAACGAAAGTGCTGGTAAGACTTAATTCCAGGGAATGTCCGGAAAATACGGGGCGAGGATTGTCTGCCAGTCACAGGTTGGAACAAACTGCGTTCCATCTTCTGTGCCGACAAGTTGAGGAACATTCGCACCGGTCACCGTACTCTCGCTGACGACTTTGGAGATGTCCGCAAGACAGGAAACTGGCGTCTTCCGGTACTTCTGCTTTAGCAGACCAAAGCACCAGTCTGGTGCGAACTTTGTATGTCCCGTAATCAGAAAATGAATCCCAATACTGGAGTGCTTCCCACATAATGTCCTCCAGCACAAATACCATAACATGAAACGGTTCTTATTTTGGCCGCTACAATTGTCCGCGTGTAAGTTTACATCTGTCTCTCCGAGGCCAAAATGAGTGAAAAAATAATCCAAGTAGCTGATGACACTGTTTGATCCCTTGCTGGTAGATGACCCTTCGTCGATAAGAAAGTTCACCTGCTTCGGTACACCTTCGCAACACACTCCAAACAGGGCACATTTGCGGGGAACAAGGAAGTAAATAGGACCTGGCTGTAGGGGATCATTGGGGTAAAACACCTGCTGGGCGAAGTCGAAGCTGTAGTGGGACACGATACTCCTGGAATTTTCACGATTAACACCGAGGTCAAGCTGATTTGCGGTAACAACATCCTTAAAATCTTTCACCAGCGAGTTATAATAAGAACGTTCTAGTTTTTACCACACGCAAGTGTTCTTCTTGCTCCAGCAAGGTGACGACTTATCCTCTTCGGAGAGGTTAGCCGATTTGTAGATCTTTGCGTGTTATCCTGGCACTTCCAACACAGATCAGTCATGGGTCTCGTCATAACGATGAAGGGGAGGAGCTGCTTCCACAGTGATCGGAAGCTTGACAACTTCACAGCACGATTACCTGAAAAATATAAATGTAATGGTTATTTAATGTAATGCCGAGCCCGTGCAATGTCTAAAATCCCGCAAAATTCAACATTATGGGCCTTTTTATTTTCTTTTTTCGCAAGAAAGAACGAATCTCCACATTTTCTTATTTCTCAACAAAAGTATAAATTGTGTTTTATTTTTACTTTAACATTACAGAGCGGGAAAGCAATCTTGCCGCTGCTTTAAAACGATACAAAAAAAAATATCGAGACGATTCTCATATGCTGCCAAAACATGTTTTTGTTAAGAATTATTGAAAATATAAAATTAACAGCAGACAAAACAAAATTTAATTCAGTTGGTAAGGTTAATAAAGAAATAATGTAAATATAAAGCATAGTTCTTAATAAATACTCACATTCACCCTTCACGATGGACTGATACATCCGCCAAATGGACGCCTTCGTGTCGGCAGATGGCAGCAGCTTGATGTCGTCCCGCTTATAACCCGGTACACGGCCCGGAAGTACCAGCGCATTCGCCTCCGCGTGTTTGTTATAAATGTGACGACCGAGTGACGTCCTCGAATGACAGGGCCCTCTTGTCGACTCTCCCCCCAGCTCGAGACTTCCGTGGCGCCAGTCCATGTTCCTTGTACCACTTGATCAGGCAGTTAACTTATCCTGGCTGATACTGAAAAATACAATAGTGTACAATGAGAGGTAAAACATTCATCAACAAGAAATGCATCTGTCGAACGCGGATGCCACCTGCAGTATATTTGAGAAACTGTGACAAATTGGTTTAACCGAAAAGTGTGACGGACGGACAGACAGACGGACAGACGAACGGTCCAAACTCTATATGCCACCCGTTTCTTCGAAACCCGGTGGCATAATAAAGGAAAATTAATTTTAATTATTATACATGTACTTCTTTCAATGTGCACTATATAATTATATACCGCTAGCCGGGCTCTAACAACTTGGACCAACTCCACATTTGGCTAACATTTAGAAAAGCAGTAGATACTGTGCTGGTGATCATGTATTGTTGCCAATTTGTTGGTGCGTCACATATCAGAATCTGAATTTAAAATTGATTGATTGAGTATTGGTGTTTAACGTCCTATCAACTGACAGGGTCATTTAAGGCCGAGCCAACGGGATGTATTATACCGTATTCAACCTGTCCACAATGGCGGAAATTCCCAAAATCAGAACTCAATATTTACAGAACTATATATTCAGTCCTGAAACAAGAAATGCGTCTGTCGAACGCAGATGCCACCTGCAGCATATTTGAGAAACTGTGACAAATTGGTTAACCGAAAAGTGTGACGGACGGACAGACGGACGGACAGACGGTCCAAACACTATATGCCACCCGTTTCTTCGAAACCCTTTGGCATAATAAAGGAAGATTAATTTTAATTATTATACATGTACTTCTTTCAATGTGCACTATATAATTATATACCGCTAGCCGGGCTCTAACAACTTGGACCAACTCCACATTTGGCTAACATTTAGAAAAGCAGTAGATACTGTGCTGGTGATCATGTATTGTTGCCAATTTGTTGGTGCGTCACATATCAGAATCTGAATTTAAAATTGATTGATTGAGTATTGGTGTTTAACGTCCTATCAACTGACAGGGTCATTTAAGGCCGAGCCAACGGGATGTATTATACCGTATTCAACCTGTCCACAATGGCGGAAATTCCCAAAATCAGAACTCAATATTTACAGAACTATATATTCAGTCCTGAAACAAGAAATGCGTCTGTCGAACGCGGATGCCACCTGCAGCATATTTGAGAAACTGTGACAAATTGGTTAACGAAAAGTGTGACGGGACGGACAGACGGACGGACAGACGGTCCAAACACTATATGCCACCCGTTTCTTCGAAACCCTTTGGCATAATAAAGGAAGATTAATTTTAATTATTATACATGTACTTCTTTCAATGTGCACTATATAATTTTATACCGCTAGCCGGGCTCTAACAACTTGGACCAACTCCACATTTGGCTAACATTTAGACAAGCAGTAGATACTGTGCTGTGATCTGTATTGTTGCCAATTTGTTGGTGTGTCACATATCAGAATCTGAATTTAAAATTGATTGATTGAGTATTGGTGTTTAACGTCATATCAACTGCCAGGGTCATTTAAGGCCGAGCCAACGAGATGTATTATACCGTATTCAACCTGTCCACAATGACGGAAATTCCCAAAATCAGAACTCAATATTTACAGAACTATATTATTCAGTCCTGAAACAAGAAATGCGTCTGTCGAACGCGGATGCCAACCTGCAGCATATTTGAGAAACTGTGACAAATTGGTTAACCGAAAAGTGTGACGGACGGACAGACGGACGGACGTACGGTCCAAACACTATATGCCACCCGTTTCTTCGAACCCTTTGGCATAATAAAGGAAGATTAATTTTTAATTATTATACATGTACTTCTTTCAATGTGCACTATATAATTATACCGCTAGCCGGGCTCTAACAACTTGGACCAACTCCACATTTGGCTAACATTTAGACAAGCAGTAGATACTGTGCTGGTGATCATGTATTGTTGCCAATTTGTTGGTGTGTCACATATCAGAATCTGAATTTAAAATTGATTGATTGAGTATTGGTGTTTAACGTCCTATCAACTGACAGGGTCATTTAAGGCCGAGCCAACGAGATGTATTATACCGTATTCAACCTGTCCACAATGACGGAAATTCCCAAAATCAGAACTCAATATTTACAGAACTATATATTCAGTCCTGAAACAAGAAATGCGTCTGTCGAACGCGGATGCCACCTGCAGCATATTTGAGAAACTGACAAATTGGTTAGCCGAAAAGTGTGACGGACGGATAGACGGACAGACCAAACACTATATGCCACCCGTTTCTTCGAAACCCGGTGGCATAATTAGAATATTCTGACCTGGTGCCAGGTCCATATCGCACCAATCACTTAGCTCCAGAAGTGCCAGGTGCCGCATTGGGTACCATATCTATGTTGTAATTGTATCATGAACTTACATGTGGAGGAACTTGAACATATCCCGACAGATCTCCCTGCCTTCGTGGTAGTAGAGTACCCTCGACAGCTTCCGCGCCTTCTGTGCCTTCTTCCTAGACGACTGGGTATCGTCGGACCGCTGGATATGTGCTGCTATCTGAGCAAGAATGACCAAATCCTTCTCGTGTCGCTCGAACTCGTGCATCTGAAGTCGGTACAGCCGAACAGACTCCCACATGAACTGGCTATAACATGGTAGTCCATTGTTCTGCTTACACTGGCATCGGAAGTTCTGGATCTGTTCCTCTTCGGCCCTGTCATCCTCGCTATGTAGATTCAGGTCAGCATTCTTCATGATGGATGCAGTTTCGTCAACAACGATGGTAGGTGTGTCACTCTCTGTATATCCAGAATCTGAAGTGGTGGTGGAGTTGCTGACACTTTCTTTCACAACATTTGAAGAATCGTCACTGTGATCACTGTCAAAATCATCGACACTACTATCTGACTCACTGTCGTTATCATTCAAAAAGAAGTTTTGAACTAAATCATTCCAAGCGTCACCATTGGTATTCCTGTCAGATTTGCTTCATTCAAGCACGTGCAACTGTTTCAGCCGAGGTAGCCATTCTAGCTGAAATTAAAGGAAAATAGATTATTATTCAGAATTTAATTGCACAGACGTATACTTATCATTGGTGATTAACTGATAGAAACAAAGATATTTGAAGAACTATAACGGCAATGTATATCCCCTCACCAGGCCTGCAAGACACCCCCTGAAAATGGCTTAAAAGTCGCAATGTAGAAGAAAATTGGCCATTGTTTTCTTCCACCCCTTGCCCAGGCCTGTATAAAGTGTGTGGGGGGGGGGGGGGGGGGGCGGGAGACATGCCCAAGTTTTAACGTTAAAAATGAATTGGCCATGACCCATCTCTGTGTCATAGTGTTCCCCCACCCATTGCACAGGCCTGTATAAAGTGTGGGGGTGGCGGGGCGGAGTCACCCCTCTCAAGATGGCTCATCTAAAAAAGAAATAGGTCATGACCCATGTACGGGCGGTGCCATTTCATAGTTATCCCCACCATTTGCACAGGCCTGTACAAAGACCGTTTAATACAGATGTTACGTCACGGTATGTAACTCACAGTGATAATGGGCAGAACATATGCATATGTGCCGGGGGTGACTGACATTGACTTGTTGTGCAAAATATTGGGCATCAATTCACTTAGTTGCGGAACCGTAACTCTAAATTACTACCACCATGTTGTCCGTATCAGAGTTACGGGACGATGCCTTTACTTAAGTAGCAGGGTTCCGAATCAGATCTGATTCGCACTTTGGCTGTTAATTACAGCATAGTTTCTATATGTTTGCACAAAATTTAAGGTCAGTATTATGTTAGGACCATAATTATTACAACTGTTTTGTAATAAATTTAAAGATACAGATGGCCTTGTGTGTAAAATTAACCTAGCATCTTAAAATGACCCAGTCAGTGGCTACCAAAATCTAAATGTAAAATAAATATTGGGGTCCAGTTACTGAAAAGGCAATATTTTAATCTTCGATACCTACTACAATTTGTTTAAGAATTATCAGTTTTGTTTACTTTTATAATGCTAAAAAGAAATTATATTTAAAAGTCTAGAAAATATACTGTAATTAACAGCCAAAGTGCGAATCAGATTTGATTCGCTACTCTGCTAGGGAAGCCTATGGAAGGATTCGTAACTCTGCTTACGATAGTATGTAGCAGTTACGTGTTCGGACTGGGGCCGTTTTGGACTGGGGCCGTTCCGACTTGCTTTCGTAAAAATGCACATTATGTCAACGAAATAAAATAAAAGTGGAAACCCTCGTTCGTATGCACAAACAATTCATGCGTGTTGTTTACATCTGGGGCAATGGACGTTATATCGAGCGAATGGTGCTTAAATCTAGAAAATAATGTCTGGAAACCACATGTCGGTAGCGATTCGCCCCGGTTCCTTCAATTTTGGGGACATTATCGGCAACAAACTTACCTTTTCAACACTCGTTCTGTTGCAGCATTCAATTACTAAGATACTGACGTCTTTGTACTAACAAAAATAAATGTATTTGATTGATTATTCGGCAAAAATATTGGACTCGCAACGCTATAGATGTGGCTTTTCCAAAATATCTTCTACCGGAAATAGGCGAAAACGAACACGTGACGGCTTTCAACCAATCAATTCTTCGATACGGCACTACGTAGCAACCGGGAATATGATTTCGAATAAAATGTGCTCGTTTATAGCTTCTGATTGGTTAGAAGAGTGTGCCCTTTGTGTCTAAAAATACCACACATAGAAAGTACGTCATCTTAGCTAAATTTACATACCAGACATGTCGTGTTTGACCTACATAAACATTGACAGATTTGGTTCAGAAAACAGCGTGTGTAGGCGATTAATTAACATAAATTGAACAATTATCAGTTTATACCAATCACACAAAAAGGTCTTTTAATACATGTTTTATGCATATTTGAGTATTGTTTTTAATGGTAAATCAAAGATAAATGATTAATAAGTAAATATAGATACAAACCTGAATATTAATATTTCTTGAGTTTGTTGACATATTATCGATTATCTCTGCTTCGAAAATCGCGACTTCCGACTGATTTCGATATGGCGGGTCACATATAAAAATTAATTTTTTTTCTTCATTCATTGATACTTTTAGGCATATTTAATGTATATAGACCTCAGAAATGGCGAATCTAGGAACTCTCGTATCTTTACGCTGAAGCCAGTCTATTTCAGTCACTAATCCGCTATACACCTCTCCCACGCGTGTGTTAAGAAAAATCGATATATGGAGAAACTGAATACACAGCGAGCTGCACACTGGTTTAACACGGATATGGCCCGCGGATATGTGTCATAAATTACTTGGTGGTCAAAACCGGTAAATTTACAAGGTTTATAGCGAAATAGCAGCCGACTGGCAATTTTTCTCGGACCGAGTTCAAAAATCGGTCCATAACCGGAAAACTGAAAATTGTAGAAGCCCTGCAGTCTAGAAGTATATATACACACACGAAGAACGATCTGAGCATGCGCATTCTACGCGATACACGGTTGGCATACTAAAACGTGTAATGCGTTAACACCCGTGGAAACGTGTTATACGTATAACACGGTTTCATCTGTACGGTGCTGTGTACATGTAGAAGCGTAACCGTTCGTCAAAGAAAGCGTTAAATCGTTGTATACGTTTACAACCGTTGTACACGGATTACACGCTTTTGAAACTCAATGCGATGTTTACAACCGTTGTATACGTTTACAACCGTTGTTCACAGGATTACACGCTTTTGAAACTCAATGCGTTGAACACGGTTTGCTCGACTTTAGCGCATGCGCAAGAGTGGGGAAACGCAACGCATGGCCGAAAACGTATTACACGTAGACGACACACGGTTTGAAACGTAACTGACGGAAACTCCACGGATACGCAACGCACAACACTTTGTACACGTATAAACCCGGAACATTTTGACAGAAACGACTGTACTACAGACTTATCAGGGTGTACTGTAAAGCCTAACATATCCACTAATTGTAATGTTTCATGTATGTTTTCCAAACATTCTTCCTTTGTGTCATTTTTCAACAAACTGTCATCAATATATGCCGTATTACAATGTCTACGTATTCGCATTGAAGAACACAATGGTTTCAACAGCTTTGTGAACACTCTTGGTGCACTTGACAATCCATTTGGGAGACAAGTGAAACAGAAAAACTGAGACTTCCATTTAAATGCTAGCCAAGGTTGATATGCTTCAGCCTCTGAAACACTATAGTAAGCATGTCGAAGATAAATTGACGCAAAATAACAATTCTGTGTCACAAATGCCAATGCTGACTTCAATTTTTCAATTTTAAAATGATGGTTTTCAACATGTTCATTATATGTACGCAAGTTTAAAATCAGTCTACGAATCCCATCACGTTTTGGCCGAATGAAAATGTTAGACAAGCACAACTTTTTTCAGTGAAATCCTTGTTGTAATACGCTTGTTTTGGCTTCTTATACTCATGGTTAGATTTAAGGGCATGTGATGGTAACTTCCTTTTTTGTGACTGTCGATATACGATTTCACTACCCAGTTTATTTGTTTCCGACAATGTTTTCACCTACTTGTTTAAATCATCACCAAACAGAAACTCAGATGCAGATGTTTTTGTGCTGCACAGTTTGTGATGCTGTTGTGAGACAGCTGGTTTCAACATGTATCGGCACATGATATACATATCACGGTGTGCATGTGCTAGCAACTGAAAAGCGTCACACGCCATATCAAAACATTTTGTGTCATTTTCCAAACAACTATTCATGATCTAGATCACCGGCAGCATTGCATTAGTTACCATTTTCTGATTGAAAAAAATATTTTTTTCCTTACGACGATAATCATCAGGAATATTATTCGACAAAATCCGGATTGACTAATGACTTGCGCACATTCTTGCAATTTTCCGGAACTTCATATTTAGAAACTAAATATTTTACACTTCATTGCACTCGAAGCTTGCTTCGCTCTATGGATAGTTAATCCTAATTTTTCATTCACCGGAGGGCCGACTAAATCCCTCTGTTCAAATTCTTGTGACAACAAGTTTAACCTGTCTAACTTACTTCTAGCTGTAGATGTATCTGATTTTTTCATCGATTGGTAATTAAACCCAATTAAACCCCATTTCTTCAATATCACTATCGCCCGATGATGACGATATATCGGACAATTCACATCGACTTTCACTTTTATTTTGCGTTTCCGTTTCATTGCGGAAGTGGAAGTTGACCCGGTGTCGACGTATTTTTCACCCCCACTGGCTGCACTCGATTGTGTTACAGACACAGAATTCTCACGCGATACGCTGACATTACCGACCGCAATTGTAATACTGTTTCACACTATTTGCCAGTTCGGTGATTTGCTCTTGGGTATTGTACCAGTAACTCGGCGGTGGGCCCGAATAGGGCGACGTATAACACGGATGCGCCCCTGGAAATTGCGGATACAATGGTAATCTTGGTGAAGCCTCGTAGCCCAGATGGGAATTCCCCGTAACCGCCGCTCCTCGTCCCATTGGATACAGCGGAGGCCTGTTGACAGATGCATGCTGACTAATAATAATGTTATCCATGCGGCTGGGAGCGTCAACGATTTGCTGACTATGCATTGTTGACATAACCGGCACCGGCTTAGCGGTGACCTCTCCTGTCGAACACAAGGAGCCTTGCACTGACTCCATAAGTTTCCGCCGTATACAAAATCGGCTAATTGACTGTCATCAGAATATGATCTAAAGGACCAGAGACGGCCAACAGTCACAACGTTTTGTATAACATAATAGTTACAACAATAACAGTTGCCCTCAGTCCCCTCAGGGTAAGAATATATTAGAATTCTTCAAAATTGCCTCCAGTCCCCTCAGGGTAAGAAGGACTTGAACTTCTTCACACAAATGCCTTCATTCCCCGCAGGGTAAGAATGACTTTTGTTCCACAGTTGAGCGCGAATTCCTCAACAGTTCCGAACACTCCTGTATTAAATCCGTGTACAATTATGATAATTATAACCCTTCATAATTTTCCCGAGGTACTAAGGTCATCATAAAAATCACTTCACACGTGAACTCGAAAACGTCAGACGAATTTTAAAATCGCCAATATACTCAGAATTATATCCAACACTGTCTGGTTATAATACTTTCCGTATTTGTATTGATTTTAACGTTTATAAAACTTTAAAACTTCCGTCATTGAAAAAGCCAAACGATCACAGCAACAGACACGTAACCTCTGAAGCCGATCACGTGACATGTCACATTCCTCACTCCAATAATCCCGACTGGCAGTTTAGGTGACAAAATGTGTTCCTATCAAATATACCTGGTTAGGTGAATATTAAACCTACCCCACTTCATAATGTGTTATTCTCGTTTATCCTTCAAGTTTGTATGTGGCTATTTTCTGTTCTATCTGATTTCTGTTCTTCATGTGATTTATGAATGATTCAAACAGTATATCACATATATTTTCCTAGAGTAACGATTAAATTAAGTTGTGCCAAAAGTGCAATATCATTTATTCATAGAGACATCTTTTTAACGTTCATTCATTATGCATGTTATAACCTTATCATTTAGGTAAGTTACGTTGACGGTAACCAATTATTCTTCGAAACAACAGCTTTACAGATTACAGCAAACTGTACAATAATGGATAAATAGTTTTGCATTTCCTGCACTATGTTTCATAACAATCATCATTCCATTTGTATTAAAGATATTGAAGGAAGATTTACTGTAAACATATCTAAAATCATATCACACCGGTCGGAATGATCCCACACCATGTAATATATTGTTTAGAAGCTATTGTTGCATATATAAGTGTTGTATTCATTGTACAATGTCGTATTAATTAATGTTTAAAATAATATAAGACTACATATAATTTATGCAAAGATATAGATGTACAAAAATATATTTTTCTAATTAATAAAATTACTTTTTCACTGTTCTTCGTACAGTTTATAACTCCCGACGAAAAAATAAAATTGCAAATTCCTTTTTTTATTTTATTTTTCTTTCCTCCTACGGCACTTCAGAGATTTGGTCGTTCATAAAACAAACAATTACAAAATAAAGGCCTTGGTATACATGTTTAACACGGCAAGACGAAGAAACCTATTGATTTTTAAAAATTTCCGATAACTTATCTCCTCTTGGCGACCATTTTTAATTTTCCCACTCTGTATCCTTGTCCACGCAATAACTCGAGTTCTACTTCACCGATCGTAATCAAATGCGGTATACATGTTTATCAAGGCAAGATGAAGCCTATTGGTTTTCAGTGAGTTATCTCCCCTTGTTGACTGGCCTTGCCTCGACGGGCGTATATTTTGACCTTCGGAACTCTTGTTTAGTTTGTCGGTCCAGGCTGCGGCCGGGAGTGTCCGTAATCCTCTGCTCACTTGCTCTAGTTATTTCCAGATATATCAATCCAATCTGTACGAAATTTCATAAAGAGCTTCCTCACATTGGGCTAACCACCCAGTGTCATTCTTGTGACCATGACATTTGAGACACTGACCAGCGATCACCTTATAATTATCCCCTCGCCGATAGACAATATAGATATATTTGTTTACTTTCAATTGTTGATGCTCCCTGACAAATTTTTTTTCGGGAGAGCAAATAGTTACCGCTTTGTCCGGCATCCGGCGTCTGTCATCTGCCGTCCGAGTTTTACGTTAAAGTTTTTCAAATTGCTATATCTCTGTGACTGCTTGGGATATCAACTTGAAACTTCATATACACATTGATCACCATCCATATTTCATTGTTTAACCCTACCCATGCTGTCCAGGAGCTCAAGATCAAGGTCAAAATTAATACATACGTTAAAGTTGTTCAAAACTGCCACATCTCTGGTACTGCTTGTGATATCAACTTGAAACTTCATATACACATTGATTACCATCCATATTTTCATTGTATACCCTACCGATGCTGATCATGAGCCCAAGGTCAAATGACTTTAAACTTTTGTTAAAGTTTTACATTAAAGTTTTTCAAATTCAACTAAATTCACATTATCATCCAAATATTTATTGTGACTAATAAACAAAACATTATGTTAAACCGTTCTAGAATCTATCTCTGTTAGCAATTGAGATCATGATGTGAAACTTCATATACGCATTTATCACTAGTTATTGTGATAAATAAGCATACTACACCAATACCCAGGGTCAAGGACTTTGAATTTCAATCCAGGTGTCATCGGGGAGCATTTGTCGGATTTACCAACCATCTAATAGTATCAAGGCTGCCAGCGAGGGCATTAGCTTCGTTTAACAATGCCAGTTCTTGTTAGCATTATGTAAACATGTTATTAATTTTAAACACAGTGCAATGGGACCGATGTGAAATTGCCACATGTGGAGAGGGTGCGACCTGTAAAGACGAGTACATAAACTACAAGAACAGCCAGAAGCACGTGTGTTACTGCGAAGACGGCTCAATCAACACTGATACGTGTGGATCCACAGGTAGGATCATGCAACTCATTAACCCTTGGACGCTACACACAACAATTGTCGTCTGCTGTTGCTTTTTATACGACCGTTTTTAAAAAAACGGTACGTACTGTATTATGTTTTACCGCGGGGCGGGCGGCTGTAAGAAAAAGTGCATAGTTTGTGTACACAACTCCTCCGAAACCGTTCAGTAAATCGATCTGAAACTATACACACGTCTTCTACACATATTGACGATGTGCACCTTGGTGTTTTTATGCTGTAAAAATATTTTTTAACAAACATATCGCCTTTTTAACTTAGCCATTTTTCTACATTTTTCAATACAATTATATATACGGTACAGAGATTGTGTACACAACTCCTCCGAAAAAGTTAAGTCGATCGATCTGAAACTATGCACACGTCTTCTACACATATTGAAGATGTGCACCTTGGTGTTTTTATGCCGAAACAATATTGTTTAACAAAGATATCGCCTTTTGAACTTAGCCATTTTTTCTACATTTTTCTTTACAATTATATATAAGGTACATAATTTGTGTACACATCTTCTTTGAAACCGTTCAGTCGATCGATCTGAAACTATACACACATCTTATACACATATTGAAGATGTGCACCTTGGTGTTTTTTATGCTGAAAAATATTTTTAACAAAAATATCACCAATACTATATGTCCTCCAAACTTCGCATGTGCATTCATATCGATTATGGGAAGACACCTATTGAAAGTGGTATTTGTCCAACCAAGTTCAAGGTCACCCCAACTAAATATATATTGTCTATTCCACAATATTGGTGTTTCCGCACAGAAACTCCAATACTACAGGGCCGATGCCCACCAGACATCACGTGTGCATTGATATCGATCAGAAGAAAAACCCATTGAAATTGGTGTTAGTCAGACCAAGTTCAACGTCACGTTAAAAATTAGATTATGCTATTTGCTATATCGCCAATGTGGCTGATATGTGGTAACACTCGCAACTAACATCTGCATGGCAAATATTAACCTATTATTATATACCACTACAATGATAGTTGTCACTGGCATATAGTGTTTACCATGTCCGTCTGTTTATCTGTCTGTCGACAATTTTCGTTTCCGTGCGATACTTCTACTATATTTCCGATCTTCGCGATATTTCACATGTACATTCATATCAACCATGGGAAGGACCCTATTGCATGTTGTTTTGTCTCTTCAAGGTCAAGGTCACAAGTGCTGAAATAGATTGTTTATTGTTCATTTATTTTGCTACTGAGCGATAACTTGACTACCATCTATCCGATCTTGTTGATACTTCATACATACAGTCATATCAACCATGGGAAGAAACATATTGAATGTGGACTTTATCCCTCAAGGTCACAGGTGCTTGATTAATGTTTTGTTCTTGATGGCTCACCAGTGGCGACAAATAATGTTCTAGTTACACTAGTGTATTGTGAATTTTAATACAGTGGAACCTCTCTAAACCGGACACCCTGGGAACCTCCCAGGGTGTCCGGTTTAGAGATATTCCACTGTAAATCGGACATATGCAAATGTATGCGGCCATGCTTTGCGAACTTGAGCATGCATTATCGTCATAAATATACACCAATGAAACCCAATAAGTTCAGGATACATAGACTGCCTGCGTGTCCAGTTTAGAGAGGTACACTACATTATTACACTGTTGAAGCCCAGTAGCCGATTTCACAAAAATCGCAAAGTATACTTATCTAGCTAAGTATACTTTGAGGGATCGAGTAATCATTTATTTTTCCCGAAATGCATTATTTCATATATAACCTAACTACTGAATATATTTCATGATTAAAAGTATGCAGAATTATTATACTGAATTTAATTACATTATGATAATTTATTTATCCTTAGATTTAAAATTTCTCTCTCAGAGTGTACTTAGCAAGAAAAGTATACTTTGCAGTTTTGGTGAAATAGGCTACAGGTTAAACAATAATACATTCAATGTGTTTGTTTTACAGACTGCAGCAATTGCCTGTATTTGTGGCATTTTGGTTCTGTTAGGGCACAACTTGTGACTTCCGGTTTTTGTAGGTAAGTGAGTGAGCTAGCACATACCGGTAGTGAGGCATTAACTGTGGCTGTGACTGGAGAAATGGGGCGCATGGCATTTGTGGCCGGCCAGTCGAGCTCCGAATGTATTCTCACACTCTTACAGCCTGAGAATCATCTATCTGCCTATTTGAAATTTGAATCATGGCTTGTGATGGTGATCAGTGCAGATGCTGATAAGACTGTACTGATGCAGGATGGTCTACTGTCTGTTCCATGTTTTGCCATCAACGATCTTTTGGCCATTAAACACATTAAATCTTAAACATATTTAAATGTAAGTACATCATTATTATGTACTTTTTCATAAATAACAAAACAATATAGGGAGGCTGACATTTTTGTTATTTGTGAAAAGGTACTTACATTTAATTTTTTTTTTTTTATTTAATGTGAGTAATAGCTAAAAGTTCGTCGGCAGATAAATGTGGAACAAACAGTAGGTTTATAAGCCCAATTTCATCAGTCACAGCCACAAATGGCCTTACCATTATGGAATACAACAACCTACTGTCTGTTCCACATTTTTCTGCCGACAAACTTTTTGGCTATTACCGGTAAACACATTATTTCTAAATATATTTAAATGTAAGTGATATCTTTTATATTGAATTAGTTTAATAGCCAAAGGTTTGTCGGCGGAAAAATGTGGAACAGACCGTAATTTGGGCCCACCCACCCAGCCGACTATACTACCACACTAGTGGAGCGAGAACAACCATCACCATGACCTTCCATACATATATCTATTTTCATTAACCAGTACACTGCTAAATTAAAATTTGCCATCTACTGTTTATTTTTTTCCCTTTTTTCATCAAAACCATGTTTTGACAACACTTTGGAAACGATTCTAAAGTGTTGTCAAACCATCTTTTTATTGAGAAGGAAGACTAAACATAAACTGACAGCAGACAACAATTTACGTTTCCCGCAGTTTAAGGGTTAGAAACATTGTATTTCATAAAACTTTTATTAATACATAAAGTTAGACTATATTTGTAACTGTCTTACGACATGTACAAGTGACTTTTCATTATAATTTGACAACTGCATAGTAGCACATTGACATGATAGCAACATATACCAGATAGAAGTTCAGTCTTTCATTGAAATCATTGGTAGGACATCTGTGACGTCACATGTGATAGCAGTGGCGTCAGAATGATGTCACACACACTGCCTGAAATTATGGCTTACATGAAAGAAAACTCAAAATTCTACCAGGGCTCGAGATAAGTTTTGTACCTAAAGAGTATTATACCACTAGATTTCAAATTCAATGCATAGTTTACTGTTACAAATGTATTGTTGTTTTTTCTTCCTTATTAAATAAGGAACAAATGATAAAAAAATAAAATAAATTTAAAAATTCACTTATGTTTGCTGCACTGTTTGCTTTTTGCAGCTCAACTAAATAAATTTCTGCTTTTTTACAGTACTTTAACTACTCAATTTGAAGGTTAATGCGTATTTCCGCATTGCTGTGAGTATTTTGTACTCCCACTTTTGATAATCAATGCATATTCAATTAGTAATACTTACCTTATCTGGAGCTCTGTAATCTACATCTTCTAAAGGATACAGTATATTAATTTCACGCGTTTCGCTAGTATAGCTTGAAATATTTGTCTTCGCGGAGCGTATACACACACTACAGTGGAAATGTGTATGCTAGGTATATTCAGTTGTTATGCACGGGCAATACGTGATGTGTATTGACTGAATAGCGAACATGTATATGTACGTCACTCTACCAGACGGTGTCGCGTTGACAAGTCGTTTTTTGTCTCGCCCGCGAAGCGGAAAGCGAGACATAGGTTTTGCTTTTCCGGAGTCGTCGTCGTCGTCGGTGTCAGCATCATCATTCAATGTTAAGTTTTCGTGTTTCGGTCATTACTTCAACACCTTATCAGCTACAGTCATCAAACTTTATACATACCTTTACTATGATATGTAGATGAATATAGGACTATTAAACAAAATTCCGGGCTCCAGGGTCAAGGTCAAACTCTATTTCTTTCTATGCTACAAACTGAACATTAATGCATGAAGACCCGTTTTCTCGTGCACCTTACCTGTAGAGAGAACAATAGCCTTCTCCAGTTGAACACTTCTGCATGTGCAAGCATGTGCAAATTTCCAGCTTGACCACTAAATGTCCAGCTAAATTATTACAGGTAATTTATACAGGTAAATTATTATACCTGGGTATTACATTTCCGTAAACTGTGTTGACAATATTGTGGCAATATGTGGACCTGTGCAGATATATGTAGATATATGTAGATAAATATAGGACTATAATAAAAAGCGAGCATTATTTTTTTGTTAATTTTTAAACCTTTTTTTTTTTAAACTTTTTTTCCATTTTTAGCCATGTTTTTTTGGGAAAAAAATCATTTTAAACTTTTTTTTTTTTTTTTTTTTTCCATTTTTAGCCAGGTTTTTTTTGGAAAAAAAATTCACGCTATTAGATTGGCGAAAGCCAGGCGGGCGGGCGGCGTCCACAATCAATGTTAAGTTTTCGTGTTTCAGTCCATTTCTTTCTTACTGTAACACATAGGACCAACAAACTTTCACAGCTTCATGACCAAGGGGTGCCCACCACATATCACTATCCAACATGTTACCTTTTTGAACTTGACCCATTTTTTCCGCGCAGTCAATGTTAACTTTTCGCGTTTACAATGTTAAGTTTTCGTGCTTAAGTCCATTTCTTTGGTACTGTACCACCTAGGACCACCAAACTTTCACAGCTTCATAACCAAGGGGTGCCCACCACATACAACTATCCAACATGTGACCATTTTTTTACCTTCACCTATTATTTCTACGTAATTGACTTAGCCATTTTCAACGTTAACTTTTTAACGTACGTCTGGTTAAAGTTTTTGGTTAAAGTTTTTCGTTATACTATATCTCTGCAACTGCTTCCCGATTACCTTGAAACTTTACTACGGGTGGGTGTTTATCATCATCCATATTTTCATTCTACCCCTCAACCGTGCGGCCCCTTTGCCCAATGTCCAGGTCAAATTACTTTGATTTTTTTGTGTACTATATCTCTACAACTGCTTCACCCATTACCTTGATACTTCACATGGGTGTTTATCATCATTGTCGCGCCCGCTTGTGGAAAGCGCGATATAGTCGGCATTTTGGCATACGTCCGTCCGTCCGTCCGTCCGTGTGTCCAGTTAAAGTTTTTCCATCTACTATATCTCTTTTTTTAGTGTCCATGCCTCGCCCCAAGGCGCGACATGCAAATGTAATACCTTTAATCAGGTAATCATGTTAATATGCATACATGCATACATGCATATGCATACAGTGCGACCCCCCTATTGCACGGAAGTCCGGCGACATACGACATTCCGTGTTGCTTATCCGAACCGTGCAATATCCGTGCCAGGGGATATATGAATTCCAAATCCAGATGCGATTACACCCGACACATATTACACAGACGAGATTTGTGTGATGCTTTGTGCAAAAAAACCGATACACCCAGCTGTGTGTACAGGTGTTTATTGTATGACCTCATTCAGCACAAGGCTGTAAACTGTGTGACCTTTAGGCTATGTTTTGAAATGTTACTGATTGGTCAACACGCCTTTTGATGTGCCACAGACGCGGGAACGTGCGACTTCTTTCATCATCGCATCACGGGGCAATCATGCAGTAACCCATTTCATGCTGAGGATACGCTTATGTTTGCGGACAAATATTTTCCTTCTATGCACTCAGAAGTATATGCCGCGACCACCATTTAATCCGTCTCGTCGAGACGGTTCAAATGAGTGGTCACATCGTATACTTTCCTTGAGAAATAACAAAAATAAAAATATTTCTTTTAATAATTTCATACCCGTAAATGTGTATTCCGAAAGGAATGGATTAAAAAAAAAATCTGGATTATACGCAGATCTGTCGCCATATATCGCCGATATTGATTTCGAAAATATTTTCTTTAAATTGTGTTGAAAAGTTGAGACAAAATTCAAAGTTCATGCGGAATTGTGGGTGGGTTTATGCTTTCAAATTCGAATAAATTAATCTAATCAGGGTCACAGCTAGTATATCACTTTTCTTGCTATATACACAGTATAGCAGCTTCTGTGTAAGTGTGTATCGCCATGGGGAAGCCGACACACGCCCGAGGCGTTATTGATCGAGGAAATGTTACAATTTAGGATTAGTCTAGTGAAGAAAACAGGCTTGTGGCGGGACGTTTCAACGGAAAATAGTGACTTGCCCGGGACTAACTTTCAGCATAGAGCCACTTGCCCGAGACCAAAACCGACTTGTCCCGGGCGTCGGGCGTGCCGATTTGTACAGCCCTGATATATACACGTTCGTGTGTATATACTTATATTTGTGCATATGTTTCTGCTAGACATAGATAAATGTTCTCAATTCGTAAGGAAAATTGGCTGCTTTGAGAAATATTGGTTTACGTATGATATACTACCACGTATTAAATGGTGTTATGCTCTCTACAGAACAATATGCATTTACACGAATGAGGCCAGGCATTCAGGCGAACTGGCATTGACTTTCGGGACAGATTTCCAGAGATTTTCCTAAAAAATAGATTTTTACCTCCGGTTGTTCCTGCGTGAGTCAGATCGCAGTGTAAACACCGTTTTGTACTGTAATGTATCATGTCTACAGCATGCCCGTAGCCAGGTGGGTCGGAGCGGTCGGACGACCCCCCCCCCCCCCCCCCCCCCACTCGCCCAGCGTCGAGGTCCACGTTTTTTAGCCTCGAATTCCAACAGGTCTGGCTACGGGCCTGTACAGTGTATACTACATGTGACCCGGCTGTTCGGTAACTTGTCAATAAACACGCTAGTCTGGTCCTGCATTAAACACAATGTGTTTGGTTGTATTTGTTTGAGTGAAGTAAAGACTGGAGAGATGACTACACACACCACCATGAATATTTGTGGCGGTGACTGGAGAAATGGGGCTTATGGGATTTGTGATCAGTGTAGCTGAAGATCAAATAGCACACTCCTGTAACCTGATAACGATCTATATTACTTGTTAGAAACATGACAGGTGTTTTATTAATGGAATGGCGAACAGTGCAGATTCTGATCAGACTGTGCGGATGTACAGGCTGATCTGGATCGACACTGTCCGCAAAAACGATAAGCCCCATTTTGCCAGTCATACAGCCACATATACAGACATTATCTAGAACCATTGCTCTATCAAGTCTGTCAACACCGGTCTAACTCTGCAATGTTGGGAAACTTTTGGGATATATTTACCGGTAGTTAAAAAATAGCAGACGGAAATAATTATATATTTTCTTTTATTTATCTTTGTAAATATTATGAATACCGGTGTAACAGGAAATCCCCCCCCCCCCCTGGAAATCTCCCCCCCCCCCGGTATTCCCCCCGCCTGGAAATTCTCCCCCCCCCCCCCCCCCCCCCCCCCCCCCACATGCACCCACCACCTTCACAGACACTGTCCACAAAACTTTTAATATATTTTATTTTCATATACGTTGATATTGTGCTCAGGAGCATACAAAATTCAAATGCTAGAACCAGTCTGTTGGTAACAGAGGACGTAATATCCCTACATGTATACCCAACTAATATAGTCGTAATGTATGTCCGCTTGTGGAGAAGTATGTGAATAGGCGAGGCAGTATTTTCTATAAAAGAGCTCTCCAATTTAGTATAATATCTATACATAGACAATATAGTGGTGGTGGGGCGGTAGAGATTCTATTTACCGGTATATGCAATAATTCCGCATTACCGTACCATAACTATTATGTATGTTGGCTGGTAGAGAGTTCTCTATGTTAAATCTCTACCATATCTGCATATGATTGGTATAAATGTAGAGCACATGGTGGGGGTGGGTCTAGAAAATAAAAACAGTATATCTGTGTAGAACAGCAAGCATGTGGCATGTATTGGTGGTGGGTGGGGGGGGGGGGTGGGGGGGGATTTTTCTAGGAAAATATGCATATGATTGGTATCAGCTGGTATATTTACTTTTGCACATACCCATGATCATGTTGCTGTCAAATGCCTCGGCAGGCGTTACACCGCTTCCGTGGCGGAATTATTATTTATATAAACAAATCATGCTGCCTCCCCTGACGACGCCCTTGTTTTGTGGTTAAACAGCTATTGTTCTACAGGTCAGAAATGGGTCAAATTATGACCTGCATCAGTAACGGGAACTGCACAGAAGAAGCTCGCCAGATTAGAAAAGACCTTTCCAGTATTTTCTATATCCGTGACATGTATACGGGGTGGCCACTGTTCATGGAGGAGCCTGGTGTATCGGATCCGGTAGAAAATATCCACGACGAATTCAACGCTTTGTGCAATTCAGGTGAGCCATGAGAGGCATTGACTAACCTTTTCAACCCTAAATAACTGGAGTGGACTGTGCTATATTAATTTAAGGACCAATCCAATCATCACACCATGATTTTCAGACTAGTCCATTTATAAAAAAGGTGTGTTGTTTCTTTATAAAAATATAAAAAATTACTTGTAGAAAGTTCAGATCCTGATGAGACGGCTTACTTAATTGAGTATGTTACCAACATTAACACACTGTCTGAACTGGATAACTCTATTGTACATCTCTATTGAACATCTCTATTGGATATCTCTATTGGACATCTCTATTGGATATCTCGGACATCTCTATTGGACATCTCTATTGGATATCTCTACTATTGGACATCTCTATTGGATATATATATTGGACATCTCTATCAGACATCTCTATTGGACATCTCTATTGGATGTCATGATGACAGCGCTGGTTTATAAAGTATTAGCCTGAATCATTTGAAAAATTGTCAATTTAAGTCGACCTATAAAATACAATTAAAAGTTGTATGTATGTCTATTTGTTGTTTACCCTAGTGTTTAACAATGAAAGAATAGCATTTCATCTCAAATAATCGCATATTGCGACACGTTCACCAATATCCATTAAATTAATCATTACATGTTCAGCGCTATATTATGAACTGATTCTGTTTTCGCGATACGCTTATGTATTCATCATTTATATATCAAATAAAACAAATGTTACAGTAATCCGACCAGTAAATGCCGTTCTTTTACGGATTTCGTATTCCGGACAGACAATTTTTCCAGCCGTCACTGCATGACTAACTTCCCCTTATTTTTCTTACCACAATTATTTCCCTTTGCGGTCACGTGTGTATATGATGTATCAGTAGTACTTCCGAAATGTATGCATAATACGATTATTACACGTAATAGTTCAACAGACTACTTAGAACTCCAGTTTATTAGACCGCTGATGTAAATATTTGGGACTGTACTGTTCTGTACAAATATAAGAATGACCTAGTTACAAACTAAATACTGAAATGCGACAGTGGGTGACAAAATGGACATACTGTGCAATTTTCAACAGCTGTAGGATACCAGTCTGTATATACATGTATTTATATTTACATCGTCCGGTTACAATCTATGTTTTCGCCGATAGTACTTATATATAATGCTAAATCAGACGGGCAACAGAGTAGACACTTATCAGTGCTGTCAGATGCATATATAGACCTGGTGCTATGCTGGTCAAACTGTCATGACGTCATTCTTGTACATGGGGTCAATTAAGGAAAGCCCGGGGTGACAGCAGTTGGAAAATTACTCGCTCTAATTGCCACGGGGGTGGGGTGTTGTTTGAAGATTGTGTCAACATCCACTGTACACTGCGACCGAGAAGGTGCAATAAGCTAAACACAACACGGGGCTTATAGGGCGTTTGCGACCAGTGTAGATCCAGTTCAGCCTGTACATCCGCACAGTCTGAACAGGATCTGTATTTAGACTACAGGAGTGTTATATTTGATTAGGACCTACACTGGTCACAAATCACACAAACCCCATTTCTCCAGTCACAGCAACATATAGGACCAAGCTTCGACATAACCCCCATTTGGCAAAACAACAATTTTCTTCTGAAAAACATCTTAGTTTTTAACATTCGTCCAAACATTTTCTATTTATTTGAAACAAATCAGTAGGAAAATAGATTATAAATAGTAAATAATTTACTGTACATATGAAAATTGGATATATACTTTTAATTTTTTTATCTGTCAACGAACACAATATGTGATTTAGTTATATTTTAGTATTCGAAAACAGTATTTACGGAAAAATAAGCGAGTGGACATTCACGTTACACATTTTTAGTCCTGCAACATAACATTCATCCATGTGTAAAAACAAACATATCAAGATTGGATTTTCGGAACTGTAGAAAGCACCCTGATGTGCACAGTGTATCTGTTCTACCATGTCTGTCAAATTGGACTCAACCAATCAGGTGTGGCCTCTCAGATTCAATATACACCTGCCGCATTATTGTTGACATCCGTTTGAACGTAGCTGCACATGTCTGTCACTGACTAGGACAGATAAACAAAATGGATTCAACCAATCAGCATAGAAAATGTGTGGCTTCATTGAATTCAGAATACACCTGTCCCAAGATCCACTTCCCTATTTGCCTGCGGTCAAATCATCGGATAAGTTGTTTGATATGCCAAACTATTAAAGACCTCCGGTGGCATCCGTTTGAACATAGCTACACACACTTGTCACTGATTATTTCAACTCGAAATTGTCAAAACACAAGTATGGTGAAGTAACATTCTGCAAAGCATTGCAGTGTAACCGGATAGGTGAAATCCAACGGAAAAAATGTGCACCGACCGGGGCTCGAACCCGGGACCTTCCCAATACCAGCGGGACGCGCTAACCAACTGCGCTACCGGAGCACGATGCTCTCGATCGGTATATTTATATCCACATTCAACTCATGATTACACATGGTACAATTTCCGTTACACTCCTCCCCCGTTATCTTTGAGTTTCGTCAATTACGAAGGAACTCGCCCCAAGTTCACCCCTCTAGAGAGCCCACCGACACTCATGAGGGTTGGACGAGCCCCCAAATGTAACTGGATAGGGGAAATCCAACGGAAAAAATGTGCACCGACCGTGGTTCGAACCCGGGACCTTCCCAATACCAGCGGGACGCGCTAACCAACTGCGCTACCGGAGCACGATGCTCTCGATCGGTATATTTATATCCACATTCAACTCATGATTACACATGGTACCATTTTCGTTACAGCAGAATCAATTCACGAAATGTCGGAGATTATGTCAGCATTTTGTAAAAAAAATAGAAATATAACATTTAATTTCACATTTTTTTCTGATTCTGGCTTTGCTGTCTGTTTGACCGTGAATTACAACCGACTTCCGCACAGATAGTCGTCGCCGACGATTGCAGCCAACGTATAAATAATCCAAGTATAACTGCAAGGAAAAAATAAGGATTAACGTATATATTAAACGACAAAAACAAAGAAATTACTGTATCATACTCTATCATCACTGCCAAATCCAAACGATATTATATAACCTTCATGCACCAATCAGGTTAGCTGTACTACTGCTACGTCATAGCGGTTACTTTTACAGCGCCACCTCGCGCCAGTAGGTCGCAGTAACATGAGAGATAAGCGATGACCAATTCATTGCATGGCTCTGGATAGGTGTCAGATAAGGTGCGATATGGGAAATCTCAATATCACGAAAAATACAAACGAACCGGAAATCGGTTATTAGGGTCGCCGTTGTTGTTTTTAGAGCATTTTGAAGAAAATAAGTGATAGTTTGTAATGTGACCTTTAAAAATTCAAAATGTGAACTATAACTATTACATATTATGCAAATATACCAACAACTATGTTACTAAGTAATAACTATAAGGAGCATATTTCATGAATTATTCACAATGTATTTCTTAGAATTTAGTAAGGCATGACATCCACCCCACCCCCTCCCCCCCCCCCCCCCCCACACACATACAAACCACCAACAGGGGAGGGAAAGATATTTGTGTTTGCCGAATATTATCTTCCCCTCCACCCATCCCAAATCTCATCTCACAACTACGACCAACAGGGAAGGGCCATAATTTTAATCATAAACAGTTGTTTGTTTTATATATGAAACAATGCATTTCAGTAAAAATAAATAATTACTCCCTCGAACTAGATAGGTAAACATGGCCAACCAGCCAGCCAACCATCCATCCAACCAACCAACCAACCAACCAACCAACAAACCAACCATCATTTGTGGCTGTCATTGGACAAATTAGGCTTATGGGTTTTGCAACCAGTATATATCCAGATCAGTCTGATCAGGATCTGCACTGTTCGCCATTTCATCAATGAAACACCCCTTCATGATTCTAATTAAGCCATATGAATCGTTATCAGACTACAGGCTTGTGCAGTTTGATCATGAGCTACATTGGTCACAAATCCAATAAGCCCCATTTCTCCAGTCAGCGCCATATTTACAGTTGTGTGTGGGGATGTCGTGTGCGGCCCCACGTTTACCTGGTGTAACATACACGGCGGATGTGACTGTGGTGACGGCTTCTCCATGCATTACAACATGAGCTCGGTACTGAGGAATGTGTCAGCAATGGTGAGTTGGGTGAGTCATGAATATTTGTATGCACCTGGTATTACTAAATATGTCGAGGAGTATAGAGTTTTTATACGCCCGTTTGAAAAAATGCGATGTATTATGTATTCGTCTTGTACGGGTGGTTGGCCGGACGGCGGGCGGGCGTCCGGGCACAGCTTGTCCACGCAATAACTAGAGTTCTACATGTACTTGACGTATCGTAACCAAATTTGGCATACACGTTTACAAGACGAAGAAACCTATTCATTTTCAAACATTTCGGATGACTTATCTTCCCTTGGCGGCCATTTTTAGCGTGTCTTTCGAAGAAATGAGTGTTTATGGCATACCCTCGGTGTTGTAGTCAGTCTGTCTGTCTGTCCGTCCGTCCGTCCGTCCGTCTGTCTTCAAAAATTCATAAACTTAACGTTGGGGGAAATTTGTTATAATTTCTGTTTCCTTTCACCAAACGTTGTAATATTTCAATATGCCTTCTCTGTTGATTTTCTATAATGTAGTGACAAATATACAATGGTCAGAACCCTGCTAACCCCAAAGTCTAGTCTTGGTGATTTCATAAACTTAACGTTGGGGGACATTTGTTATAATTTATGTTTCCTTTCACCAAACGTTTTGATATTTAACACATGCCTTTCTCAAATGATTCTCTATAATGTCGTGCTCTGAAAAATCCACGACGCTCAGACCCCCGCTAACCCCAAGGCCAAGGTCACACACAGTCTTGGTGCTGTTATAACTTAACGTTGGGGTAAATTTGCTATAATTTCTGTTTCCTTTCGCCAAACGTTTTGATATTTCACACATGTCATTCTCTAATGACTCTCTAGCATGCTGTTATAAATCCATGTTGGTCAGATCCCCACTAATTCCAAGGTCAAAGTCACAGTCTTAGTGCTTTCATAAACTTAACGTTGTGGGAAATTTGTTATAATTTCTGTTTCCTTTCACCAAACGTTTTGATATTTCACAGATGTCATTCTCTAATGATTCTCTATCACGCTGTAACAAATCCATGACCGTCCGACCCCCGCTAACCCAAGATCAGCGCCACAGTCTTAATGCTTACATAAACTTAACGTTGGGTGAAATTTGTTATAATTTCTGTTTCCTTTTACCCCACTTCTTGATGTTTAACACATGCCTTTCTGTAATGATTCTCTATCATACTGTGACAAATCCATGACCCTCAGACGCCAGCTAACCCCTAGGTCAAGGTGCTTATTTATCATTTTAGTTTCCTTTCACCGCTCTTCTTAATATTTTACACATTCCCCTAATGGTTCTCTATCATCACTGCCAAATCCATGACCATCATATCCCCGCTAGCCCCAAGGTCAAGGCCACAATCTTAGCACTTTTACAAACTTAACATTGGGGGATATTTTTTTTAAATTTCTGTTTCCTCTCTCACAGCTTCTTGATATTCGTTAAACTAAAGCACCACCAGGCGTGCTTTGTTGTCTTTTCACACTCTATATCCTTGTCCACACAATAACTCAAGTTCTACTTGACCGATCGTAGTAACATTTGGTATACATGTTTATCACCCTATTAATTTACAAAATTCTCCCAATAACTTATATCTGCCCTTGGAGGACATCTTTTTTTCGCACTCTGTATCATTGTCCACGCAATAACTGAAGTTCTAGTTGACCAATCGTACACCAAATTTGGTAAACAAGTTTATCACGGTAAGACGAAGAAGCTTATTGGTTTTAAAATATTTCCAATTACTTTCTCCCCTTGGCGGCCATTTGTAACTTTCGGACTCTGTTTCCTTGTCCACGCAATAACTCAAGTTCTACCTGACCGATCGTAATCAATTGCGGTAAACATTTCTAAATGTTCTATCACGTCAAGCCGAAGAGGCCTATTGGTTTTCAAACATTTCCGATGACTAAGCATATTGTGTCCTACTGTCTGTTTTGCCATGTTTTGCTGCCAACAGAGTTTTGACTATTAAGCACGTTAAATCTAAAAAATATTTAAATGTACCGCCAGCCAATCAAATATGCTGCAGGTGTTATTACACGTGTGTCATATCACATTTATGAAATTTGTTACAGTAGCACGTCATAACAAGGTTTTCATGTCATAAGGACCTGTGTTGTAACATTTTTCTAACAATCTGGGCCCGGTTGCTTAAAACCTCTGTTAGCTAAATTAGATCCTGAACAACGTTAAGGATTTTACAGTCTGTTAAGCTAACAGGTTTTGAGCTGTTAAGGATTTAACAGTCTGTTAAGCTAACAGGTTTTGAGCTGTTAAGGATTTAACTGTCCGTTAAGCTAACAGGTTTTGAGCTGTTAAGGCTTTAACAGTCCGTTAAGCTAACTGGTTTTGAGCTGTTAAGGATTTAATAGTCCGTTAAGCTAACAGGTTTTGAGCTGTTAAGGATTTAACAGTCCGTTAAGCTAACAGGTTTTGAGCTGTTAAGGATTTATATACCAGGTTTTGAGCTGTTAAGGATTTAACAGTCCGTTAAGCTAACAGGTTTTGAGCTGTTAAGGATTTATATACCAGGTTTTGAGCTGTTAAGGATTTAAAAGTCTGTTAAGCTAACATAGGTTTTGGGCAACTAGGCCCTGTTAAGCCAACAGTGGCTCTGAGCAATCAGGCCCTGAAGATACATGTAGTTCTATAATATTTTTCAGCATGCCTGAACAGCCTCTACGCCATTAGTGATGCTAAATCAAAAATAGACGAAGGATTTTCAGGATTATGCAGGTAAATTTCATATTTGTTTTCATTAGTTGCATTCAGCCTTTTATGATAAGTGGAATTGCTGCCCCTGATTCCGTTAATGTGATTTATGTCGCTGCGACACTGGAGAACTGGGGCTTATGGGGTTTGCGACCAGTGTATATCCAGTTCAGACTGCATGCTCAGTCTGATCAGGATCTGCACTGTTCGACATTACATTAAGGAAACGCACATCATTTAGTTGCGAATTTGCTAGACAATGAGAAACACGGGTATCAGGGGCCGATTTCACCAAAATTGCAAAGTACATGTATACTTATCTTGCTAAGTACGCTTTGAGGGAGAAAAATTCAATTTTAGAATACATTTTCTGACCAAATTATTATACTGAAGTTATTACATTATCACAGCCATTTTGTATATTCAGTATAAGAAGTAAGCCATTCAGTATAATAATTCTGCATACTTTTTTAATCATAAATGATTACTCCCTCATTACGCAAACATTGTATTAGCGAACATACCTCACTATACCCCCAGTTAGCTATGTAAACAGAGGGTATGATGAGGTGCCCGCGCAATAGGTAATGCGGTCAAATAGGTCACGATGGAGTGACTATTTTCGATCAATAACTTATGTTGTAAGCGATTGTAATGTGTATTTTCAATACATTACTCAAACATTGTATTAACGAGCCTACCTCACCAAACCCCCGGTTACCTATGTAAACAGCGGGTCTGATGAGGTTGGCGCAATAGGTAATGCGGTCAAATAGGTCACGATGCAGTGACTATTTTCAATCAATAACTTATGTTGTAAGCGATTGTAATGTGTATTTTCAATATTTATATTATTAAAATGTATCATATCGGTACCCCTTTTTAAGTAATATTTGTATATTTTAAATGTAATGATGTTGTCATGAAGCGCATGAATATAAGTATTAATTAATCCAGTTTTATATTGAGGCAAATCACACAGCCTAAAACATAGTGCTGGAGTATAAACCATAGTATCGTATATTATTCATAAGTATATCACATTAAACATTAATTACAATATGTATGCATATTATTAAAACAGTAGATGCTACCGCTGTTTCGCTGTATGTGATATTTATAACAAAATATTTTTTTATTCGTCCGCGTACGGATTTCTGTCACACAAAGCGCCATTTTCAGTTCATATTTTGACCTGTGAATATGAACCGGACTAAGTTTAAACAACGCTCGATTCCGTCCAATTCAGATTTCTCTGCAGAATGTTCAGACTAACTACATATTAAGTAATGTTGCTAAATAAGTGTTAACGGCTGGAACATGGTTATCACTAAAAGGAAGAAACCACAGTCGTATTATTGAAAAATAAGATTTACCCGAGACCTCATGGAGGCCGCCATTAATCCAGTGTAAACAATAGACCGTGTGATCCCATTTCCTGAGTAGCCCCCGCTTAGTGAAACGATGTGCTAATCATGATATTATGTTCCCCAATAATTGGAAACGGTTTGATTTGAATTTTTCTCGGTAAAAACTACGAAAGTCATAAAAAATATCTGTCAACATGCGGACGTAATTTAAGGAAATCGATTATATTTTAAGGCTACATCTGTGACTAATTACGAATTTATGTAATGGTCTTTGGCTACACCCGACACATTACACAGATCTAGTTGTAAATACACGTCGCTTTGTGTGGGGAAAAAATCGATAATGCGTAGTTGTGTGTGACGAGGTGTTGATCTGATGACACCACACAGCTGTGACCCTTAGGCAATGTTTTGAAATTGACGTGTCGTTTTGATGTGTGCCGCAACACCTCACTGTCGGAGACAACATGACAATTAACGATATACTCTCGATTATACACAGATCTATTAGACGGCTGGTTATTAAAATAAAGAGTAGTTCAGTACACCTTCGCCGATATTGTTTTTAGAAAATCAGTAATATTTTCCGGAAATGGTGTTGAAAAGTTGACAAAAATTCTATCACCGTATTTAGTTGTGCCGATATTGTTTTTTAATAAATCAGTAATCTTTTTTCCGTAAATGGTGGTTGAAAAGAAAAATTTACAAAATATATAGCCGCATTTCTTCTCCCGATATTCGTTTAGAAAATCACCAATATTTTCTGTAAATGGTGTTGACACAAAATGCAGCGTTCACGCGCGGAATTCAAATAATTAAATACAAAATAATAAATAATAAATAGACGCCGATGGCTACTGTGTTTGCGGCCAGTGAATTCTGATCGTGGTAGCCACAGGCGCAGTTCGAACAGTGTTGTGAGCAGATGGAGGACAATAATTATTTCAAATTCATAAAAAAATGTTTGCTGTCCGAAAATTAATTAATTGTGACAGCCAAAAAAATAGATTTTGGGACAGTAAAACATTATATGGTATAGACAGTATAGACAGTACCTCAAACTTAAAAAAACAGTAACAAACTGTCTGTGTATATATTACTTAAACTTAAAACATCAGTAACAAACTGTCTGTGTATATATTACTTAAAGACAGACACTTTAATTGTTGGTAAGTTTCTATCAATTTATAGGTATTTTTATAAAATCATAAAATTGTGAAAATATTAAAAATTAAAATCAAAATACATAATAATATGGAGAATTTTTGTTTATACCATGTCGAGGTTTGAACCCCCGACCCTTTCGGGAATCGGTAATTAAATCATTGAAGTCGGCGACCTTAACCTCACGACTGTTGCGCCATTTATGACAATCACAGTCACAGAAGTGCTATCAGTATTACGCCACCATTTGAACGTAATAATTATTAAATTATTTGCAACTCCATCTACAACAATATCGTTACAGAGATACGCTATTGAAACAACATGTATTAGTACCCATAACATAACAAAGTAATGTATCATTATATATCACAGGAGATAGCTTAAAACTATATATCCTAATCATAAACAGAACAATCCGCTTGGCTCGTATGAAAATAGTTCGCGTGATATTGATTATCTCCCTTGCCGAAAGTAGTTCAGTGATTTATTAATTCCAAATAAGACGTGTTTGCGTAATGATTTATATTATTAAAATGTATCATATCGATAGCCCTTTAAGTAATATTTGTATATTTTAAATGTATGGATGTTCTCATGAAGCGCATGAATATAAGTATTAATTAATCCAGCTTATATTGAGACAAATCATACAGCCTTAAAACATAGTGCTGGAGTATAAACCATAGTATCGTATATTATTCATAAGTATATCACTATTAAACATTAATTACAATATGTATGCATATTATTAAAACAGTAGATGCTACCTTTGTTTCGCTATATGTGATATTTATAACAAAATATTTTTTTTATTCGTCCGCGTACGTATTTCTGTCACGCAAAGCGCCATTTTCAGTTCATATTTTGACCTGTGCATATGAACCGGACTAAGTTTGAACAACGCTCGATTCCGTCCAATTCAAATTTCTCTGCAGAATGTTCAGACTAACTACATAAGTAATGCTGCTAAATAAAGTGTTAACGGCTGGAACATGGTCATCACTAAAGGAAGAAACCACAGTCTATTATTGAAAAATAAGATTTACCCGAGACCTCATGGGGGACGCCATTAATCCAGTGTAAACAATACACCGTGTGATCCCATTCCCTGAGTAGCCGCCGCTTAGTGAAACGGTGTGCTAATCATGATATTATGTTCCCCAATAATTGGAAACGGTTTGAATTTCTCGGTAAAAACTACGAAAGTCATAAATAATAACGATGTATATTTAACATTGGATACGCGTGAATGGTATTACTCTCTCATCTGATCGTCTGTTGTCGTCGATAGCGATTTAACGTACTGATCTGGTCTTAATTTATTGTCAACTTTCAACGCCATTTACAGAATATATCGCTAATTTTGGAAATAAATAACGGCAAATTACGATGACGTCTGCTCTAAAATATCTGTCAACTTGCGGACGTAATTTAAGGAAATTGATTATATTTTAAGGCTACATCTGTGACTAATTACGAATTTATGATGGTCTTTGGCTACACCCGACACATTACACAGATCTAGTTGTAAATACACGTCGCTTTGTGTGGGGGAAAAATCGATAATGCGCAATCGTGTGTGACGAGGTGTTGATCTGACCACACAGCTGTAGCCTGTTTTGAAATTGACGTGTCGTTTTGATGTGTGCCGCAACACCTCACTGTCGGAGACAACATGACAATTAACGATATACTCTCTATTATACACAGATCTATTAGACGGCTGGTTATTTAAAAAAAAGAGTAGTTCAGTACACCTTCGCCGATATTGTTTTTAGAAAATCAGTACGGTACTATTTTCCGGAAATGGTGTTGAAAAGTTGACAAAAATTCTATCACCGTATTTAGTTGTGCCGATATTGTTTTAAAAAATCAGTAGATTATTTTCCGTAAATGGTGTTGAAAATTGACACAAAATATATAGCCGCATTTCTCCGATATTCGTTTAGAAAATCACCAATATTTTCTGTAAATGGTGTTGACACAAAATGCAGCGTTCACGCGGAATTCAAATAAAATATAAAAGTAATAATTTAATAAATAGACGCCGAAGGCTACTGTGTTTGCGGCCAGTGAATTCTGGTCGTGGTAGCCACATGCGCAGCTCGAACAGTGTTGTGATCAGATGGAGGACAATAATTATTTCAAATTAATAAAAAAATGTTTGCTGTCCGAAAATTAATTAATTGTGACAGCCAAAAAAATAGATTTTGGGACAGTAAAACATTATATGGTATAGACAGTACTTCAAACTTAAAAAAAATAAAAAAAAAACAGTAACAAACTGTCTGTGATATCTTACTTAACTTAAAAAAAAACAGTAACAAACTGTCTGTGTATATATTACTGAAAGACAGACACTTTCATCGTTGGTAAGTTTCTATCAATTTATAGCTATTTTTTATTAAAATCATAAAATTGTGAAAATATTAAAATCACAAAAATAATATATATGGAAAAAAAAGAAATATACCAAGTCGAGGTTTGAACCCCCGACCCTTTCGGGAATCGGTAATTGAATCATAGAAGTCGGCGACTTAACCTCACGACTATTGCGCCATTTATGACGATTACATTTATACAGAAGTGCTATCAGTATTACGCAACCATTTCAACGTAATAATTATTAAATTATTTGCGACTCCATCTACAACGATACCGTTACAGAGATACGCTATTGAAACAACATGTATTAGTACCCATAACATAACAAAGTAATGTATCATTATATATCACTAATAAACAGAACAATCCGCTTGGCTCGTATGAAAATAGTTGGCGTGATATTGATTATCTCCCTTGCCGAAAGTAGTTCACTGATTTATTAATTCCAAATAAGACGTGTTTGCGTAATGCAAAGTATACTTAGCTAGATAGTATGCTTAGCAATTTTGGTGAAATTAGCTACGGATCCTCGAGCTTCAGATAATAATTTGGACATTGGGTAGTGTGCTAATTGTATGATGCTTCACCCTTCAGGTAGGTACATTCCCAGCTGTGTATTGCTGTTGAATAGATGTCATAACCCAATCAATCAAGTAATTAATCAACCAATCAATGAAAGAAGTGAGGCTGCAAAGAATCAGAATACAGAGTGTAATCAAGGGTGTCGGGATGTTCCACTGTAGATCACTGTAAATACTGGCTGAAGGCATTAACGCATTCAACCAGTATAGTTGAACATTTTAATGTTGATACCCTCATACATTCTTCAAAGATTCACAAAATACTCTGTTTATTCGTACAGTAATTTCTAAAAATACGTTGTTTGTTCCTATAATAAATTCTTAAAATACGTTGTTTATTCCTATTGTAAATTCTTAAAATACGTTGTTTATTCCTATAATAAATTCTTAAAATACATTGTTCATTCCTATAGTAAATTCTTAAAATATGTTGTTTATTCCTATAATAAATTCTTAAAATACGTTTTCTTAAAATACGTTGTTTATTCCTATAATCAATTCTTAAGACACGTTAAGTAATCTTAAAATACGTTGTTTATTCCTATAATTAATTCTTAAAATACGTTGTTCCTATAATAAATTCTTAAAATATGTTTAATATTGTTGTTTATTCCTATATTAAATTCTTAAAATACGTTTTCTTAATATACGTTGTTTATTCATATAATCAATTCTTGAAATACGTTGTTTATTCCTATGATAAATTCTTAAAATACGTTGTTCCAAAAATAAATTCTTAAAATATGTTGAATATTATTGTTTATTCCTATAATAAATTCTTAAAATACGTTGTTTATTCATATAATAAATTCTTACATGTAAAATACGTTGTTTATTCCTATTATAATTTCTTAAAATACATTGTTTATTCCTATAGTAAATTCTTAAAATACGTTGTTTATTCCTATGTTGTTTATTCATATAGTAAATTCTTAAAATACGTTATTTATTCGCATAGTAATTTCTTAAAATACGTTGTTTATTCCTGTGATAATGATGCCCATGTTCCTATAGACAAGCCCAACTATATTGTATATTCCGATAGTAACCACATCGCGCGTCAGCTGGAAACCCTCAGTAATGTGGGAACATGCGGAAGATTTGCAGCAGACGCAGCAGTAAACTTGTATGGAACCAATAGCTGGATGCCATCGATGACCATAGAACCAAACGCAGTTGTCGCCTCGTACTATGAACATTGTGCAAGTATGTATACTGGATCACAGTAAAAATGACGGCAAACCGTATTTTATGGCTTGATCAGGTGCTACAAAGAGAACATCATCATGCGATATGTGGTTGTGACTAGAAAAATTGGGCTTATCTGATTTGCGACCAGTGTAGATGCAGATCAGCCTGTACATCTGCACAGTCTGATCTGGATCTACACTGTCGCCTTTCAGTCAGTGAAACAGCTGGCCTGCTTCTTAGAAAAGTATATGCCCTTACCATGTCACATGCCTGTGCTAAAATGTGAGGAGCTAGACTGGTCACAAACCCCATAATCCCCTATTTCTCCAGTCACAGTCACATATGAGACACGCCATGTTATTATGCACCTACTGTCTGTTTCACGTTTTGCTGCCGATGAACGTTTGGCTATTAAATACATTAAGTCTAAAAAATATTAAAATGTTTATTATCAACCATATTTTCATTCAGCATCCTAATCATTCTTCCCCCATGCACAAGGTCAAGGTCAAATGACTTTGAAATGCCTGGTTCATTAGATATATGCTCATTTCTCAATTCTTCTATAACTTCTTTACCATATGGACGATTGGCTTGAATCTTCATGTCCATCTTTATTATCATTCATAGTTTTATTTGTCGCCCCATTCATGCTCCCCCATGCCCACGGTCAAATAATTGTGAAATTCCCAATTCAGTAGATATGTGCGTGTTTCTACATTCTCCTATAACCTCTTTATCGTATGCACGATTGGCTTGAAATTCATGAACTATGGTCAATAATTTAATTTCCTGCCTTACCCATGCTCCCCCTGTGCCCAAGGGTCAAGATCAAATGACTGCAATTTCTTTACCATATCAGGGATGGATTGTGGCCTACAGGTTTGGATACTGGACTTCTTGTGTTTTGTTCAATCCCCGAGTAAAACATACTTTCATAGTGTTTCCATCCCTCTGGTCTTTCAGATGAGACTTGAAAGCAACATTCTGTCCCTACATGCTCTTAGGCTGAGACATAAAGCCCATCCATTTTTATACTACCGCTTTCACACAAACGGTACTTATTGTGTTTTACCACGCGGCGAGCGAGCGGGCAGGCGGCGGACAGAACAACTGGATAGTTTGTGTATGTAACTCCTCTGAAACTGTTCAGTCAATCGATCTGAAACTATACACACATCTTCTACACATATTGCAGATGTGCACCTTGGTGTTTGTATGGCGAAAACATTTTTATTAACAAAATATCACTTTTTTAACTTAGTCATTTTTTCTACATGTTGGTATACAATTTTATATAGGGTACACAGTTTGTGTATACAACTCCAATTTTATATAGGGTACACAGTTTGTGTATACAACTCCACCTCTGAAATCGTTCAGTCAATCGATCTGAAACTATATACACGTCTTCTACACATATTGAAGATGTGCGCCTTGGTGTTTTTTTATGCAGAAAAACTATTTAAAAAAATAAAATCACCTTTTTAACATAGCCATTTTTTCTTCATTTTTGTATACAATTCTATATAGGGTACAGAGTTTATATACACAACTCCTCTGAAACCGTTCCGTCTTTCGATCTGAAACTATACACACGTCTTCTACACATATTGAAGATGTGCACCTTGGGGTGTTTTTATGCGCAAACAATATTTTTTAACAAAAATATCACCTTTTTATCTATTTTTTTTCATAATTTTGTTTGTATCTAATTCTATATAATTTCTACTTCACACATCTCTACCTAAATTAGTATACATGTTTATCACAACAAGAGGAAGAAATAATGCTATAGATTTTCAAATTCTCGCTGTCTGGCCCATCTTCAACGGGCGTATGTTGTGACTTAGCATATCAACAATTGGCCTGGAAGTTGATGTGTATCCACACACGACAGTGATGGGATACATTACATTGGCAGCGTTCGCGTTCCTATCAAAAACATGTTTTGACAACACTTTTGAATCATTCCATGGAAATGATTCTAAAGTTTTGTCAAACCATGTTTTATTGAGAGAAAATGAAACAACAGCAAAATATAATTTACGTTCAGTTTAGCATGCTATGACTTAACCCTTACAATGGTGAATTAAATTTTGTTGTTTGCGTTATTTTCCATTTTTCAACCAAAAATATGTTTTGACAACACTTTGAATTATCTCCAATTGAAATGATACTGAAGTGCTGACAAATCAATTTATTACTGAGAAACATGACAAAACATAAAACATTGTCTAAGGGTTAAATTAAATGTCTGTTGACATAAAGATTGCATGCCACATGTGAGATTTTCTGTGTACCCTGTTTATTGTTTAGATCTAATGTGTACATATGTGGATGTTACTGGTGAAATGGGGGCTCATGCTGTTTTTTTTTGTGACCAGTGCATCCGCACAGTCTGATCATGATCCTGCACTGTTCGCCATTTCATCAATGAAACACGCGTAATGCTTCTAACAAGCAATATAGATCGCTATCAGGTTACAGGAGTGTGCTACTTGATCAGGAGCTAACACTGGTCACAAATCTCATAATCCCCCATTCATCCAGCCACAGCCACATATACACTGGTAAGTGTGTTAACTGAAAACATACTTTTTCTATCCTGTTGAAACCTAGGTCCTAAGACTTCTTGGGACCACAGGCATTTGGCGTGTTTTGGCGTTCGTCGGTACTTATATAATTGAACGGCGCTGGAAAATAAAGCACGACCTTCGAGGTGGAAACATGACAAACAAAATGAGTTTGTTTCAAATATTACATAAGTAGAAGTTAATGATATTCACTGTAAGCTTGATCAACTTGCCAAATTCTCACAAGCAACAAAAGCTGATATTAATTCAATAATGTTAGAAATTGGACAATTGCTCACAAATTCTGCCAAATTAACCTTCGGTCATAAGCATAGCAAATAATCATCAAACAATAAAACGTGGTTTGCGCCAGAGTGTCTAAGGGCATGAAATAAATATCATGAAATGAAGAATAAGCAAAGAGAGGACCCATCCAACATAAACGAACAACACTTAAGACATGCCAGTAAAATTTATAAGAAAACAATGAATAAGTATGTTTATAGAACTAAAAGAGAAACAAAAAGAAAGTTAAGGATATTGAAACAGAAACAACCAAAGGAATTTTGGAACATTTTCAATAGTTTAGAGCAAAATAAAGGTGATGAAAAAGTACCTCTTGATTTGTTGTATGAATATTTAAAAAATACCAACTCCAACCAGGCAAATAATCAAGAAAATGAAGCAAATTATGAAGTTAATTTCCAACTAAATGACGATGATGAAATTTTAAACACACCCATCACATCTGAAGAAATTGAGAAATGCATACAAACACTGAGTAACAACAAAAGTCCATCCTTAATGATATTATATATGAATACATATTGCATTAAAAATGCATCACATATATTTCTTCCAATTTATACATCCCTCTTTAACATGTTCTTGACATGGATATTATCCTATATTATAAATGAATACATTAAAAATGCATCACATATATTTCTTCCAATTTATACATCCCTCTTTAACATTGTTCTTGACATGGATATTATCCCAGATTCTTGGCTCGAATGAGTCATACGACCTATATTTAAATGAAAGGGTGACCTGTCAAAGCCTGAAAACTATAGACCAATTACTCTTGTTAGTTGTTTTGGAAAATTATTTACTCCAATTTTACACAACAGATTACATTGCGTGCGCAAACATTGTATTAGCGAGCGTACCCCACTACACCCCCAGTTACCTACATAAACAGGGGGTCTAGTGAGGTACCCGCGCATACGAAGCAGTGACTATTTTCGATCAATAAAGTATGTTGTAAGCGATTTTAATGTGTATTTTCAATATTTTTATTATTAAAATGTATCATATCGGTACTCCTTTAAGTAATATTTGTATATTTTGAATGTGTTGATGTTTTCATGAAGCGTATGAATATAAGTATTAACTGATCCAGCTTATTTTGAGTCAAATCACACAGCCTTAAAACATAGTGCTGGAGTATAAACACTATTATAGTATATTATTCATAAGTATATCGCTATTAAACATTAATTACAATATGTATGCGTATTATTAAAACAATAGATGCTATCGCTGTTTCGCTATATGTGATATTTATAGCAAAACATTTTTTTTATTCGTCCGCGTACGGATTTCTGTCACACAAAGCGCCATTCTCAGTTCATATTTTGACTTGTGCATATGAACGGGACCAAGTTTAAACAACGTTCGATTCCGTCCCATTCAAATTTCTCTGCAGAATGTTCAGACTAACTACATAGGTAATGCTGCTAAATAAGTGTTAACAGTCGGAATATGGTCATAATTAAAAGCAAGAAACCACAGTCGTATTGATGAACAATAAGATTTTCCCGAGACCTCATGGGGGCCGCCATTACTTCAGTGTAAACAATAGACCACGTGATCCCATTCCCTGAGTAGCCTCCGCTTTGTGAGACGGTGTGCTAATCATGATAATATGTACCCAACACATCTAATTATAAATAACACGTGTGGCTTTGTGTGGAAACAAATCGATAACGCGTACAGTGTGACGAGTTGTTGATCTGATGGCATCACACAGCTGTAAATTTTTACCCTTAGGGAATGTTTTGAAATTGACGCGTGGTCTTGATGTGTGCCCACACCTCGTTGTCAGAGACAATACACTCTCGAGTATACGCAGATCTATTAGACGGCTTGTTATTTAAAAAAAACTAGATTTTTGGAGGCCGGAATGTTAAAAGCGTGACACATATTAGTTGTTCAGTACATATACACCGTAAATGGTGTTGAAAATTGACACAAAATATATCGCCGGATTTCACCGATATTAGTTTAGAAAATCACCAATATTTTCCGTAAATGTGTTGACACAAAGTTCAGCGCTCACGCGGAATTCAAATCAAATAAAAAATACTAATTTAATAAATAGACGCCGAATGCTACTGTGTTTGCGGCCAGTGAATTCTGGTCGTGATAGCCACAGGCGCAGTTCGAACAGTGTTATTACCAGATGGAGAACATTAATTATTTCAAATTCATTAAAAAAAATGTTTGCTGTACGAAAAGTTAGCTTATTCTAAAAGAGTTAAAATTTAATGCAATATTAATTATGACAGCCCAATAAATATATTTTGGGACAGTAACAAATTATTAAAATCACAAAGTTAATACAGAAAAAAAAACCAAGAAGAGGTTTGAACTACCGACCCTTTCGGGAATCGGTAATTCAATCATAAAAGTCGGCGACCTTAACCTCACGACTATTGTACCATTTACGATGAATATATTTGTACAGAAGTACTATCAGTATTACGCAAACATTTTAACGTAATAATTATTAAATTAGTTGCAACTCAGTCTACAACGATACTGTTGTAAATCACAAGTTGATATCACAGGCCTACCTTTATAGCCACTATTGGGCAGGTTTTATGGCTCTCGTGAAAGTTCACTTCTGGTCAAGATGGCGGGTCAAATCAGTTCTCCTTGGTGGTCCTTGATTGTGCAAAGGGTCCAGTAACGGGAAGGGGCGAGATAGTGTCTCCTCATCTTCGGACATCCTTCACGCTAAGGCAACCCAGTGTCAGTATCAGTGTCGAACGTATTTCCATAAATACCACACTCTTCCCGGTTTTCTAAACAGCAGCGTACTCCTTCGTTTGAGCACCAGCCACATATGTAGAGTACGGCATTTCAAATCGGGTGCCCTAGTGGCACTCCCTGAGGTGCGGAATCATTTCCATAGTTGGAGTGGCCAAACAATGAATTAGAGACGGTTCTCTTTATGTTTAGAAACACGTCGTTATTCAGCCACATCTGTGATTTAGTTCCGCCTGTATACGTTCGACATCACTACAGAGGCCAATTAGTCTTGTCGGCCATACAAGCGACGCCCATTGCTGGTAGTCTCCTCCGCAATGAGCGACATTGGCTCTCGTCTTATCTGGGCGACCAAGCTAGCTACCTCACCGATATACGCGGGGGTAGTCGTTCTAAGTCCAGCCACCATAGGCATATATGGAGAGTCGGTCTCGATCAGCAGACGATCCAGTGGCACCCTCCGCATCGCCTCCCTCTGGACAGAGTCAAAGTGGATGACTTATCCTGCAAAGCTGAGTAGCAATTAGGAAAGGCATTTCTCCACGTGTTGACCTCTTTTTATGTCCCCCACAAAGCAATGTAGGTGGATCTGTTGGTCCCGGGTGCAATTCTGGCGAACTAGCTCGAAACAGTCGGCGTATGCACTCCTTGCTTTATAGTCTTGTGTCGCTCCTTTGACATGAAGTACCAGTACTTGTTTAGGTTTTGCCCCACTGCAGTAACGACATCAGGGTCCTCTCTGTTCTTCCCACAAGGAGCGATCCACACTGTAATCTAGGCCTACTTCACCAAGGCCTGCGACATTCGGGCGCTTGAGCAGTGTCTTCATTTGTTTCAGACCTTCTTGCCCTGCTCGCTGTACCTTCGGGTTGGGGTGAAGGCCGACAGCTATTGCCCCATCGTGGATCCGAGACTATCGGAATTCTTGACCAACTTCTCCGGGTCACAGAACACCAACACGCCCACCCTCCAGATTAGCCTTATTCTGGGGCGCAACCTCAGTATGTTGGTTTACAATGGTGTCTATATCGGTTGTCTCGACTCGTAGTTTGTCCGCTAACCGATCTAGATGAAAATGGCTGTCAAACAACTGAACCTCAGTCCCAGATGGTCGAACCGCTTTTTCTTTTCTTTGGGGACTGGGTTGAGGCCGTACAACTCCAAGAGATAAGGGGGCTCCAGTGGCCACAACCTTGGCATACGTCATGCGGCTCGGTGATAGCACCACGGGGGCCGCGTATGTCCGGCCGCCTTCCGTGTGTGTCCGGGTAAGCTGCTTAGGACTTGCGGTGGAAGTCCCTGCTGTTGACGCCAACATCTGCAATCTTCGCTGGACCGTAGTGTCCAACGGTGGTGGTATGCCGTGTCCTTCCCTTTCAGTCGCTTCATCCACTTCAAGTAGGATTTCTTCTTCGCTTGCGCGAAGAGATGTCAGCGACTTTACGGGGCTAATGGTGTCGTCCTCATAGTCCATCATCAGCTCTGTTTCAGACTGTCGTTCCAATGAGGACGGGGCTGTTTTAGCCTCAGCGTCAGTACGAATGGGGGCATCACTTGGAGAAGAGAACGTCCACCTCCGAGACGGGGCTGGTTCGGCCACATCGTTTTTGGATTCCGAGACATCAGTTGACGGAGTCTCGTAGTCTTCCGGCAATCGATACGCCGAGGATGACTCTGTTGTTGAAGACGGTGCTCCCTTAGCCACATCGTCTCTGGTCTTGGGAAATTCCCGTGGTGTTGTCGGGTTTCCCTCTGGCAATATCCCTTCAGAGGACTGAATAGTCGAAGACGGGGCTGTTTTAGCCACTTCGTCGCTTAGTCCTCCTCCACATCTAGCCGATGCCGAGGTCAGCCGTCCTTTTTGGCTGCGCCGAGTCTTTTTGTTTAGCGTACTCGGCGTTGTCCAGCTGTAACCGAAACGGCGATGCATTACGGCTGGCTCATCACCTGTGATCGGCTCATCAGGAACGACATCACTCGCCAATATAGAGACATGCTGGCGAGTTCATCGGCTCGAACGTATAAGACCGGGGTATCGACCACCCTGCTGTAGTACACAATTTGTCCATAGCCCGGCGAGTCCTATCTGAAACTGTGGTGGCCGGGTCCAGGATCAGATTACGGTTGGCAAACTGCAACAATTTCACCGGATCTGCTTCCGGGCATATGACCATTTCAGATAGAGTCTGTAAGCCCAGTAGGCGATGATTCTGAAACCGGAAGCTTCGTAGCATTTCTTCAGTTTCGCCGTCATGAAATACTGCAGGCACGTGCTCCTGCAGAGCGTGCCGCTTTAAAGTCCGGGTCTTAACCTCACAGTCATCAAATGGGCATGACTGTCTGTGCACGCGTTTTGCGCCGACATAATCATCCGGAATATTGGCCCTTCTTTTAAGTGAGGGTCGTAACTTCTCCGTGCGGTTAGTCTCTTGAGTGGACGGGGCCGAAACGGCCAACACCTCGTCCGAGCAGTCCAACATATCCCCTCGTACCACTCTCTGGTCGCCCGTAACGCAAACCTCCAACGATGTCTTGCGCACCTGTCTGGGGGTGGGGGTCGTTGCCCAGGTCTTCTGTCTGGTTGCCCAGGTGCCTCGCTAAAACCTCTAAACAGTGACACACTGGTGCAACGTCCGTTTGCGTGGACTGGGTACACGACCTTGGGCAAGGCTCGGTTTGCGTGCCTTGATGTCGGTCCTTTGCGGGCCTTCTGCGCTCTGGTGACCTAGTTAGCTCACGCGCCTCCGAACGGCGGGGCTCCATTCCCGGCCTCCTTCGTTCCGATGAACGGGGCCGTTCCGAATGGCGCGACTCCTTTCCTGCCTCCTTCGTTACCGATTGAACCGGGGCAGTTCCGAACGGCGGAACTTCCATTTCCGGCCTCCTTGTTCCGATGAACGGGGCAGTTCCAACTTTGCGATGATGTCCTGTTGCCTTGGTAGACCAAATTCCCTGTCTGGCCGCCCTCGATACCGGTTCGCTTGGTCGGTTTTTCTCTCTGGCCTCCTTCGTTCATGAGAACGGGGCCAATGTTCCCTTCCTTCTCCCTGACGGTCCCATTGTCTCTGGTGTGACAGAGGCATTGCTCTGTCCGGCGCATCTACTACGGGCCTCCTTCGTTCATTAGAACGGGGCTCCTCTTGACTAATGCCGTGCCCTTGCCCCTTCGGTGGTGCATCGATGAATGCATGAGGTGGTATATCCACTTCCATACTCGCCGCGTTCGACACTACCTTGGGCAAGTCAGTGTGGTGCAAACGGACATCCTGCGCCAATTGTCCACCTATCCCCTGGTCCGCCGTGCCCATGACGCGCGGTATTTGGACCATATCCCTTCCACCTGGGTTCGGGAAATGTTCCAGAATCACCCGATTCGACAGGAACGTCGTACTATCCAACTGGAGGTCCTGTATCCACCTCCAGTATTCTTTTGATTGCCAGCTCGTATTGTGGCTTTTGCGAGCTCAAGGTACTGACAGTCCCAATGGACTTATCCATACCGAGCTCGCGTACAAGCTCCCGAGCTGGGATTAGCCTCCCCTTCCGAGTCTCGGCACTGATGTGTCGCTCCGTCCTCCCGCTCTGTTTATGCCAACCATCGTCATCCTTAGACGGGGCATCCATGATGGTGGCTCTTCACCTGTAATGAGAATTACAGGGTCTTACTTCCGCTGCCGACCCCCGGGTCCGCCACACACACACGACAAAAGTATCTGCCGATTCGACGAACCTCGGACCGCGACAAGCCTACGCACGACGCATGAAACCACTCCAGATAGTTATCGCATTGTAGCATTAACCGCCCATCATCCGGTTCGCGACAAAAGCAATAACGAATCTCCTGATCAACAGGAGGATTCTTCTTCGCCGCAAAACGGGACTGGCTTGTAGACGTTGTATCCACACGGGTAACTCCCTATCCTTACACAGTTTCACGTGGTCGTGATTCACCGTGAATACCCCGGTTTTCGTCTTAATACGGTATATTGCGGATGATATTTTCTTCACAATAATTCCGGGGCCCTTCCATTGGGGACACAATTTCTTGCTCTTCCCCTTCACTGAGGCTTTGTCCAAAATGTACACGGGATCACCGACTTGGTAACTCTTCTCCAAGATCTTCACGTCATAATTCTTCTTCATACGTTTTTGGCTAGCCTTCAGATTTTCTCTTGCAATCCTGTGCGCGGAGGTAATAGCAGCTTCCAGATCTTTCACATACTCATCAGTAGATTGCTCTGGCATTCGGCTCTCTACTCCTGGAAACATTAGATCTGCCGGTTGATATGTTTCCCTCCCTAACATCAGTTTATTGGCTGTGAACCCGGTATCCTTATTGACAGATGATCTTATGGCCCCTGCCAACTGTGGCAAGTACTTATCCCAGGTATTCTGTGTTCCTACAAAACACCTGCATCCATCAATGTTCTATTGAACCGTTCAACTTGGCCATTCGCTGATGGTCGATACGGGGTGGTTCGCGACTTGTGTACATCTAACAGATCGCATACCTCAGCAAACAGCCGACTTTCAAAGTTCCGTCCTTGATCGGAGTGTATATGGAACGGATATCCAAATCTTGAAAAGAACTCCGATACTGCTGCATGGGCTGTTATTTCCGCCATCTGTAATGGTAGAGCAATGCACTCCACCCACTTGGTAAACTGGTCTACCATCATTAATACATACTCGTTACCCTTGGTAGTTCGCGGAAGTGGGCCCATGAAATCCAGGTGCACTCTCTCCATGGGATAACCAGCCTGGAAGCTAGTCAGCGGAAACTTAGCTCGCCTGTTAGTTTTCTTCCGATGGTTGCACACTCTACAGGTGCTCACCTATCCGTTGACCATCTGTGACATGCCGAACCAGTAGTATTTGTCCTTGATTCGTCCTCGTGTCCTTTCCATGCCTTGGTGCCCTGCCGATGGCAGGTCGTGATGAGCATGCATAACACGCTGCTGGAAGCTTTTTGGTACTACCAACAGATATCTCCCATCTTTGGTCTTCTTTAGGATATCACTCTTCAGTGTAAATAGTTCTTTATTTAGCCAATAATATTTAGCGGCTGGACTAGCACTGAATAGCGTTCTCCTCTGCTCAACTGCAATGTTGACTTCCTGATTCGCAGTATCTGTCACAATACAAACTTTCTGCTCTTCCGGTCCATATATGTCCACACGGTCCCGTTTCCATAGGATGTCGACATGTCGATGGACTGTCGCTTTGTCAATCGGACCATCCACGGTAGACGGATACTCGTAAGCGGGTGTCTCCTTCGAGTGTCCTTCCCTTGCTGAGTGACTGACTGTTGTGGTCTGATCTGCATCTATCGAGCATGCCGCCAACACATTTTCTTGCTCCAGTGACTGCGTTTCTTCGCCAACCTGTTGAGGAAGGGGCACCACATCATCCACATCTGCTACAAACTGTGACCAATTACGGTGTGCCCTCTGACAGTAATTGCATCCCTGGCAGGGCAATTCGTGCAATTCGAGTCCCAGTTTGTAATGGTTGCATTCGAGTGCAGTTCCAGGTTTTCGTGATAATGCGTCCGCATTACCATGGTGCTTCCCCGGACTGTGCTCAATGACCAAGTCGTATAGACTCAGCTCCTCAATCCATCTAGCTAACTGTCCTTGGGGATCTCTAAAATTTAACAGCCATCTCAAGCTGTTGTGGTCCGTTCTCACTTTGAACCGTCTCCCCAGCAATTAATGTCGGTACTGCCTCGTAAATCGCACCACTGCTAGCAATTCTTTCCTGGTAGTACAGTATCTCTGCTCCGCTGCCAATGACAAGCTCCCAAATGCTATCACTCTCTCAACACCTCCCTGTACCTGTAGCAGCTCTGCTCCTATAGCACAATCTGAGGCGTCAGTGTCCAGAATGAACGGATCAACCCCGTTCGGTAGAGCCAAAATTGGTGCGGCCGTTAGTGTCGATTTAATGGCTTCATACCCCTGTTGCTGCTCCTCACCCCACTCAAATTTCTTCTTCCCGGTTATTGAGTACAGAGGAACAGCCAGTTTTGCCAAGTCCTTAAGAAACATCCTGTGGTAGTTCACTAGCCCCAGAAATTGTTCCACCTCCTTGGTGCTCTTGGGCCTTGGCCACTCTGTCACGGCCTTTATGTGTTCCTCACTGAGTTCCAACCCATTGGGACCTATCTTCCTACCGAGAAACACCACTTGTTTCTGGAACAACTCGCACTTCTTTGGCTTCAATTTTAGACCAAATTCTCTGAATCTTTTGAACACTTCTATGAGATTGTTCAGATGGTCTCGGAAAGTTATTCCCAAGATCAATATGTCATCGAGAAATGCTAGTAGAATCTTCCAATTCAAGCCCCTCAAGACTAAGTTCATTACTCTACAGTACGTTGCTGGGGCGTTGCACAAGCCAAATCCCATGCGAATGAACTCAAAAAGTCCATATTTGGTCAGGAATGCGGTCTTCTTTCTGTCTGATTTCTTTATCCGGACTTGCCAGTAAGCGGAATTGGCATCTAATTTTGAGTACAAGGAATTTCCGGCAAGTGTGTATCTATGCATTCTTCAATCAACGGCAGTGGAAACACGTCTTTTGTGGTGACATTGTTTAGGCCACGGTAGTCCACGCACCATCTTACTGATCCGTCACGTTTCCTTACCAATACAGGAGATGCGGCCCATTCCGATGTAGACGGTTGAATCACCTTGGCTTTCAGCATACGTTCCAGGTTAGCACTTTCTTCGTCTGTGAAGCAGCACGGTGTCCATCGCATTCTTTGCTTAATGGGTCTAGCATCACCGGTTTCTATGTGGTGCTCCAATGCGGTGAAATTTCCTAGATCAAAGTCGTCTATAGAAAACACATCCTGATATTCTATAAGCAAACTAGTCAGTTGCTCACGTTCCACTGCTTCTAGATTTTGCTTTGCCCGTTCTACAAGCTCGACTAAATGATCAGGAACTCGCTTTTCGGACCTTTGTTCATCATGTTTTACTTTATAGATACCGGCTCGCTCTTCAAGTTCAACTGAATGATCAGGAACTTGCGTGTCAAACCGTTGTTCGTCAGGTTTTACTTTATAGACACCGGCTCGCTCTTCAAGTTCAACTGAATGATCAGGAACTTGCGTGTCAAACCGTTGTTCGTCAGGTTTTACTTTATAGACACCGGCTCGCTCTTCAAGTTCAACTGAATGATCAGGAACTTGCGTGTCGAACCGTTGTTCGTCAGTTTTGACTTTATAGACACCGGCCTCGGTGCAATCTCCATCTCCCGGCACCAGACCAGTGATTTCATAAGCTTTCCCCACCACCTGTTTCCGCTTAAGCACAACATTGTGCTCCGTGGTGTTAACTACACACACCTTCAAGTGCGCGTCTGAATGAACTGTTCGTGCAATCAGTGCCGGTGGGTTGTGAATCGGTTCTACCATGAATTGAGACATCTTGGAGTCTGTATAACATTTGACCATCTTGACTGTATTAGGTGGTACAACCGTCTTAGACCAAACTACCACTTTCGAAACCTTAGTCCTAGACGAGCCTACGATGTCCATCTTAATTGTCTCACCTTCTAATTGCAACTCAGCTGTTGGCAAATTTATGCTGATCTGGTTTTGCCGCATGAAATCCAGTCCAAGGAGCATGTCATCCTCTATGGGTGCGACATAAATCTCTACATCGTATTGTACTTTGCCCAGTTTCAATTTTATTGGACCAATAATGACACCTGATAATTTCATGTGCCTGCCTGCGGTTTGCAATGACACTTTCTTGATTATCGCAGGTTTCTCTTGGAACCGGTTGTATACCCTGTCGGATATAATCGTTACTTGCGCCGCGGTATCTACCACGGCATCTAATTCGATTTCTTCGATCTTGACCGGCACTTTGATCATAGAGGATGATCGTAGCTGATTAATCATAATCGCATCTCCGGAAACTTCTGGTTCCACGTTTCCAGGGGTAGAATCAGCGATCAGTAGACGACTTAGGCCATCTGTAATGTCACTGACACTACAATCCGGTTGCTTATCTACCTCTTTCTCCACCTCTATTGCATCACCACGGTCGTTCAGGCCTTGTTTCATACGGGTCGAATGTAGGCCTACTGGTCCGACCCGCTGTCGTTTAAATCCTCATCCAACTCGGCATCGCTCTCTTCTTCACCTTCCGAGATTGCAGATATTCTTTTCCGAAAGTTCTTCCTCCGGCACTCATTACTGTAGTGACCGAGACCGTTGCAAGAATAACAACGAATATCTTTTTTGTCAGCCACTGGTCTACCTTTTTGCAATGTCTGCGATAGACCTTCAATCTGCTTGGTTAGGTCCGCTATACCTTTATTCATTGTTGTATCTATATTGCTAACAGCCTTCTCCACTACCTCTACTCTTTTCTCCAGCTCTCTATATCTATTCAGTGGCTCAAACCGAACTTTCTTTTCTGTTGTCACCGAGTTATCTGGCTTTGGTTCTTGAATCTGCTTCTTTGGTATGAATGTTCTTGAGATTTGAGCATAATGCTCACTGTCGAGTTTTCTTCTCGACTGAATTCGACGGAGCATGTATCATATGCATCTTCAGTTTTTACTGATTTTACGTCTCGTTTATTGCGGCCATACATTATCCTGCCAGTGTGTTGATACCACCGAATTTTGTCTATCGCTTCTTCCATGGTTCTCGGTCTGAGATTAATTGTGTAATGGCCAGCGGCTTTATCGGTTAGACCCTGACAAAATCGGAATATGGCATGTCTATATATCTGTGCATCTGTCAGATCTGAGTATGCTTTGGTTGCCATACTCACCACGCGGTCAGCCCACTCAACAATATTTTCCTTTGGGGACTGCGTTGCATAGCTGAAATACAACTGTGCAGTTTCCGGTAGGTCTTCGATATTGAACCGTCTCTCCATTTTGTTCAGTACATCGAAATAATCTATGTCGGGTTCTCTCGATATAGTTCTGGTGAAGAAGTCGCTTGCTTGGCCTTCAAAACACAAGCATAAATGATTTCGCCTTTCTTTACTTGTCCAATTTTGGTTCTCAGCGAAAACATTAAATTTGGTTATGAATGCTGACCAACTCCCCTTCCCATCAAATAATAAGGTTCTTGGCATAGCTACATTGACCTTATTTCGGACTGCATCATTGTACGCTCTCCCCCCTTCACGTCTAGGATACACATAGTCGTCTTCATCCCAGGACGATGTTTCTGAGTGATCCTGGAACATTCTTTCTGGTAAACCAGGATACTGTCTATTGGATGCCCGTCCTGTGTCGTATCGACTGAATTCTCGTGTTTTTGGACGCATATCCGATCGGCTTTGCGGCTTTTTCCAAGACATATCGTCTGAAAAAGTTTTGCACCTCCGCGTTGATATAGTTTCCTATAATCATCATTTGCCGGCTTTTTCAAAGACATTGTGTCTGAAATAGCATTGGCATTCTGTGCCTGTCCTGATTTTGACTGTGACATGGCTATCTTTCTATCTGTGGATGCCAGCTCTTTCGAAGACATTTTGTCCAAAAAAGCATCTAGGCTGTCCTTGTCGCTTGAGTCAGTCTTTGGGAACTGTGACCTCATTCTATCCTTAGGCAGCTTCCTCGAAGACATCATGTCTGAAGAAGCGTAAGCGCCTTCTGAACCATGCGGATCTACTGGCCCCATACTACTAGGCAGCTTCTTCGAAGACATCATGTCTGAAGAAGCGTCAGTACCTTCAAAATAACAATCACCTGTTTGTGAAATTCCCGGACCCGCATTCTGTCTGGATGCCACGGCTCTTAGGAGGTTATTCAGGACATCTAATTCATTACTGGAAGTTGACCTCATTCTTCTTATTCTTTCTGTTTCCTCTGTGAGCCTTTGTTTTTCTTCTCTAACTCTGTCAGTTTCTTCTAGTAACCCTTGATGTTCTTCATCCATTTGTTTAAGAATTGCATTATACTTTTGCATTTTTTCTTCGGTTTCTCTCAGTCGTTGCTCATTCATTTCTAGTTGAGCATTTTCTTGGTTGCCTCCATTACCTTCATTGTCCCCATGGTCCCTGCACTGTTCCGCTCTCTCCGCCTGTTGTTTGTCGCTGGACATGGCTGAATCTTCCACAAATGGCGAAAAATCAATATTGTCCACCAAATCTCCGACGTTTCGGATATTCAACGTCAAAAATTTCTCGCGCGAAATGTTATCTTCTTTCTCGCGTATTGACAAAATACGCTTTGTATATACCGGTCCCACTCCCGGTAATTTCTCAATAAGCTCTCGAGCGCTACAGAAGTTTATTCGGAGAATATCTCGCCTCGCTTCTTTGTCGATGCACTCATTCATAAGCATGGTGCACTTGTGTGTGTGTGGATGGACACAGGGTCAGCGAAAGCAGTACGTGATACCTCAATAATTAAATTAATTTTCAAAAATTTATAATTAGAAAATTCGGCCAAAAGATTTATTTAAAATAAAAAAATTAAATGAAATAACCAAATATCCAAATAAATCTGCACTAGTTTAATGTTTAATTACAGATATAATATGTGGTTACCAAAAATTAAATTAAATAATGACTACATGTATAAGAAATTAATCAAAATATTCCACCGCACTATGAATTTCGCCGAAAATTTCAAAATAAAAAAATATCGAAGAAAAAATAAACCGTAGAATGTTATTTTTGCTAAAGAAATGTAACATAATCCCAGTTAATGAAATAAACCCCAAATATATGTCTAAAGTCTTTAACGGAACAACATATACACTACCAAAAGTTTTACCATAAACAAAATTACCAAAACAAAAGTTAAATCGCCGAAAACCGTGAAAATTTATTTCAATAAGTTGGTTATTTATACCGTAAAACTATGAAATGCCAAATAGAAAGACTACAATTAATTTACTAAAAAGGCCGATAAATTATGTAGAAATATTTAATGAAAATTACAATTTAATTTATCAAAACATTTTTCGAAAGATTTTTAGAAGAATATTTTGTGAAAATAAACAATAAAACAAAGTGAAGTTGGAAAAATTACACAATTTTATCGAAAACGGGTGTCAATTGTTGTCAATTAATTTAGAAATATTTAATATACATGTAAAATGGGCGAGAAAAGGCTAATTCAGGTGAAATATGTTTTTTATCAACAAATACTACGGAGCTGACAAATAACGATAAGACAAGAAAATTAGGGATTTCCCAAAAGGATACGCAATACTAGTCTTCGGAGCCGACGACGCCAAATGTTGTAAATCACAAGTTGATATCACATGCCTACCTTTATGGCCACTATTGGGCAGGTTTTATGGCTCTCGTGAAAGTTCACTTCTGGTCAAGATGGCGGGTCAAATCAGTTCTCCTTGGTGGTCCTTGATTGCGCAAATGGTCCAGTAACGGGAAGGGGCGAGATAGTGTCTCCTCATCTTCGGACATCCTTCACGCTAAGGCAACCCAGTGTATTTCCATAAATACGTATTTCCATAAATACCACACTACCTTTACAGCGATACGCTATTGAAACAACATGTATTAGTACCCATAACATAACACAGTAATGTATCATTATATATCACATGAGATACATTAAAACTATATAAACTAATGAAAATAGTTCCTACCACCTGGTAGTGGTGTATATAACCACCAGGCCACTGCACTATGGAGCGCAGTGGCCTGGTGGTTAGAGCGTCAGACTGCTGATCTAAAGGTCGTGGGTTCGAGCCTCACCGGAGGCGCTGCGTTGTGTCCTTGAGCAAGACACTTTATCCATACCGCTTCAGTCCACCCAGCTGTAAATGGGTACCGGCTAATTACCGGGAACCTCGATTGTATTTGAATTGTATGTACATGTATATATGAAATAAATACCTGCTCGAAATTACCCGTGAGGGTGTGCAGCAGTATAAAGAGATAGATAGATATTGATTATCTCCCTTGCCGAAATAGTTCAGTGATTTATTAATTCCAAATAAGATAACTTTTTCGAAAACGAAATGATACTAAATGAAAATCAGGCAGGCTTTAGAAAAGGATATTCGACAACTGATCACATTCACTAATAGAGATTCAAAAGGCACAAAAGAAAAAACTGTTTTGTTGTTTTATTGACTTTAGTAAAGCTTTTGATTCAGTGTGGCGAGTTGGAATTTGGCAAAAGTTAGTTAAAAATAATGTAACTGGCAAACTGTTCAGAGTAATATATAACATGTACCCAAATATTAAGTCATGTGTCATTGTAAAAAATCAACATTCAGCATATTTCAGTAGCAATATTGGATTGCGACAAGGTGAAAATCTATCCCCGTTACTTTTTTCTCTATACCTAAATGATTTGGAAGCATTTCTTGAGGGTAATACATGTCAAGGAATTGAACTGCAGCTGAATACGCCAGCATTTTTTTTTTCCGTGGAACTATTAATTTTACTTTATGCAGACGACACTGTTGTTTTGGCCGATAATGAACATGATCTACAGAAAAACCTAGATTTCTTTTACCTATAAGCCAAAAGTGGAAACTAAATGTGAATTTCTCTAAAACGAAAATCTTAATATTTGGAGCCAGGAATACTAACAAGTTTAATTTGTTGTTGGGAGAAAACAAAATTGAAATCTCAGATGAGTATAAATACTTAGACATTTACTTTTCCAAGTTTCGAACGTTTTATAAGGCAAGAAAACATGTAGCAGAACAAGCAAGGAAAGCAATGCATCTCCTACTTAAAAGAATAGGAAATTTTTATTTGCCAATCGATTTACAACTCCAAATATTTGACCACACAATACTCCTCTATATATTCTTCTCTATGGCAGTGAAATTTGGGGTTTGAAAACATCCTAGCAGTTGAAAAAGTGCAAAATTATTTCCTAAGAGCTATTACAAAACTGAGGAAAAGTACACTAATTTATATGCTATGTGCAGTATTAGGTAGATTCCCAATTGAAATAAATGTTAAAGCACGCATGATCGGGTACTGGATCTCTTTAAGAATGGGAAAACAAACACAATTGAGCAATCTAACATATGCCGTTATGGCAAACAACTACCCTAACTCCAAATGGATTAGATATATAAAAGGTATATTAGAAACTGTTGGACAAAATGATTTATGGTTGAACAAAGAGATACTGTACCCAAAAGCAACAAAACTATATATACTACGAACATTAACAGATCAGTACATTCCACAATGGTCAGGTTCGATGCAGTTATCAACCAAAGGGAAAATGTATCAAATTTTCATAGAAACAATTGAACTAGAATCATACTTAATAAATTTAACCGACACAAAATATATTCCGCTAATCAAATTCCGTACAAGCAACCACAGATTGCCCATTGAAACTTGAAGATGGAATGGCATAGAAGTATCGAAAGGAAATTTTTAATATGTAGCTTAAATACAATAGGTGATGAATGTCCATACTTTAGTAATGAGCGTGAATTATACATCCATATGAAATACTACAGTCATCCAAATATACCTAAATTTCAGCAACTGATGCAATCAAAAAGTACAATAGTATTGTCTAAACTATGTATTCTTGTTAAACGTATAAGTGACAAATTGAAAACATAGATCAGCAGTTTTAATTTATATACAGCATCATTTTAGGGAGTAAATAAAATGAACAACAAGTGGTCCGCAAACAGTATTTATAGGCATGTATGCTGTATCCTCCCTGCCACAACTGCTACATCAGATTATCTTACCATCCGTACATTGTACATTACCTTGTCTATATTACTGAAGCAGCATGTTCTCATATGCCACTTGCATGTGGCCAGAGGTGACTTTGCTTTTAATACATGATATGTTCTGTTATGTTCGGTAATACTGATTACATTACAATCAGAGCTACAGATAAGTTTTGTATCTAAAGAGTATTATGCCCCAATATTTCAAATTCAATGCGTATTTTACTTTTACAAATTATTGATTGTCTTTCTTATTAAATACACATTATTTTTACTACTCAATTTCAAAATCAATGCGTATTTTCACATTGCTGGGAGTATTTTGTACTCCCACTTATAATTAATGCGTATTCTGCTAAAATAAGTGCGTAAAATACGCCAATACACACCTTATCTGGAGCTCTGACAATGATTACTTCCCATGAGATTACAATAACGTCATTTGCTTTGTTGTTTATAGGAAGGTATGTAGCTTCTAGTTGGACACAAGCTCGTATTGTAAGAAAATAACATGTTTAAAATTGTAATTTTCAAGGCATTCTATTTATTTCTGCAGGATAACTATAATTCTCAAACTAGAAAAAGTCGATGGCGCGCCATCGCAATATACCCACTTTCCCCAAATGCTAAGTCCGAAAGGGGGAGGTAATCCATGATGGAGGGTCGGATAAAAAATCTGAATTCACTTTGCGCATCAGCACATCAAAACGAAGCTACGAACCAAATATCAGACGCGTAGGTATTAAGGTGAAAAATGAAAATTTTTTGTTTTTTCGAGTTACAAGGAAAAAACAAAATGGGAAATTCTTAGTCCGAAAGGGGGAGATAATCCATGATGGAGGGTCGGATGAAAAATCCGAATTCACTTTGCGCATGTGCACATGATAACGAAGCTACATAGCCAATATGAGGCGCGTAGGTATGAAGGTGAAAAAGTTTTTCGAGTTACAAGGAAAAAATGGGAAATTCTGAGTCCGAAAGGGGGAGATAATCCATGATGGAGGGTCGGATGAAAAATCCGAATTCACTTTGCGCATCTGCACATGATAATGAAGCTACATAGCAAATATGAGGCGCGTAGGTATGAAGGTGAAAAAGTTTTTCGAGTTACCAGGAAAAAATGAGAAATTTCTGAGTCCGAAAGGGGGAGATAATGCATGATGGAGGGTCGGATCAAAAATCCGAATTCACTTTGCGCATCTGCACATGATAACGAAGCTACATAGCAAATATGAGGCGCGTAGGTATGAAGGTGAAAAAGTTTTTCGAGTTACAAGAAACGTGACGGACGTACGGACGTACGGACGGACGGACACCCGTGACGAAAACAATATACCCATTTTTTTTCTCCAAAAAAAGTGGGTATAATGAACATATGAACTTATCACTACAATATTGACGTTAGAGCCTGAAGCACATTATTTCATTTGTTATGATACGAGATCATGTCCAACCTAGGAAAACCAGCTGTAATTCGATATTCTTTGCATAATTATGTTCAAACTATGCTATTTCAGCAAGATAACACTAATTCTCAAATGAACATGTGCACTTTCCGTTGGTATTTACATTAGCTACAAGCCTTGTTGTTCATCTATAGTAATTATACCGATGAAAGCCGAAACACGTCGAATGCCTGTGCTTAGTACGGGACCCAGTTGAAACCTGAATTGGTGCCATGTGTAGTGATGAGAGAACATTTTATTTATTAGCCAGGTTTTTTGAAAAAAAATCCAGGCTATTGGATTGGCGAAAGCCGGGCGGGCGGGCGGTGCGGGCGGCGGCGGGCGGGCTGGGCGGCGGCCGGGCGGCGTCCACAATCAATGTTAAGTTTTCGTGTTTGAGTCCATTTCTTTGTTACTGTACCACCTAGGACCACCAAACTTTCACAGCTTCATAATCAAGGGGTGCCCACACATATCACTATCCAACATGTTACTTTTTTTTTATCTTTTGACCCATTTTTTCCGCGTAGTCGACTTAGCCATTTTCAATGTTAAGTTTTCGCGTTTACAATGTTAAGTTTTCGTGTTTAAGTCCATTTCTTTGGTACTGTACCACCTAGGACCACCAAACTTTCACAGCTTCATAATCAAGGGGTGCCCACCACATATCACTATCCAACTGTGTTACTTTTTTTTTTAACTTCACCCATTTTTTCCGCGCAGTCGACTTGGCCATTTTCAAATGTTAACGTTTTCGCGTTTACAATGTTAAGTTTTTCGTGTTTAAGTCCATTTCTTTGTACTGTACCACCTAGGACCACCAAACTTTCACAGCTTCATAACCAAGGGGTGCCTACCACATACAACTATCCAACATGTGACCATTTTTTTACCTTCACCTATTATTTCTACGTAATTGACTTAGCCATTTTCAACGTTAACTTTTTAACGTACGTCTGGTTAAAGTTTTTGGTTAAAAACTTTTTCGTTATAAACTATATCTCTGCAACTGCTTCGCCATTATACCTGAAACTTCACATGGGTGTTTAATCATCATCCATATTTCATTCTAACCCACAACCCCGTCTGCTGCCCCTGAATTGCCCAATGTCAAGGTCAAATTACTTTGAATTTTTTTGTTAAAGTTTTTTTTCGTGAACTAAATCTCTGCAACTGCTTCACCCAATACCATTGATACTTCACATGGGTGTTTATCATCATTGTCGCACCTGCTTGCGGAAAGCGCGATCCTGTGCCCAATGTCAAGGTCAAAATTACTTTGAATTTTTTTGTTAAAGTTTGTTCGTGTACTATATCTCGCAACTGCTTCACCCAATACCTTGATACTTCACATGGTGTTTATCATCATTGTCGCACCTGCTTGTGGAAAGCGTGATCCTGTGCCCAATGTCAAGGTCAAATTACTTTGAATTTTTTGTTAAAGTTTTTTCGTGTACTATATCTCTGCAACTGCTTCACCAATACCTTGATACTTTACATGGGTGTTTATCATCATTGTCGCACTGCTTGCGGAAAGCGCGATCCTGTGCCCAATGTCAAGGTCAAATTACTTTGAATTTTTTTGTTTAAAGTTTTTTCGTGTACTATATCTCTGCAACTGCTTCACCCAATACCTTGATACTTCACATGGGTATCATCATTGTCGCACCTGCTTGCGGAAAGCGCGATCCTGTGCCCAATGTCAAGGTCAAATTACTTTGAATTTTTTGTTAAAGTTTTTTTTCTTTTTGTGTACTATATCTTTGCAACTGCTTCACCCAATACCTTGATACTTCACATGGGTGTTTTATCATCATTGTCCGCACCTGCTTGCGGAAAGCGCGATCCTGTGCCCAATGTCAAGGTCAAATTACTTTGAATTTTTTTTGTTAAAGTTTTTTCGTGTACTATATCTCTGCAACTGCTTCACCCAATACCTTGATACTTCACATGGGTGTTTATCATCATTGTCGCACCTGCTTGCGGAAAGCGCGATCCTGTGCCCAATGTCAAGGTCAAATTACTTTGAATATTTTTTTGTTAAAGTTTTTTCGTGTACTATATCTTTGCAACTGCTTCACCCAATACTTGATACTTCACATGGGTGTTTATCATCATTGTCGCACCTGCTTGCGGAAAGCGCGATCCTGTGCCCAATGTCAAGGTCAAATTACTTTGAATTTTTTTGTTAAAGTTTTTTCGTGTACTATATCTTTGCAACTGCTTCACCCAATACCTTGATACTTCACATGGGTGTTTATCATCATTGTCGCACCTGCTTGCGGAATGCGCGATCCTGTGCCCAATGTCAAGGTCAAATTACTTTGAATTTTTTTGTTAAAGTTTTTTCGTGTACTATATCTCTGCAACTGCTTCACCCAATACCTTGATACTTCACATGGGTGTTTATCATCATTGTCGCAACCTGCTTGCGGAAAGCGCGATCTGTGCCCAATGTCAAGGTCAAATTACTTTGAATTTTTTTGTTAAAGTTTTTTCGTGTTACTATCTCTGCAACTGCTTCACCCAATACCTTGATACTTCACATGGGTGTTTATCATCATTGTCACACCTGCTTGCGGAAAGCGAGATATCGTCGGCATTTTGGCATACGTCCGTCCGTTCGTTCGTGTGTCCGGTTAAAGTTTTTTGGTTAAAGTTTTTCCATCTACTATATCTATTTTTTTAGTGTCCATGCCTCGCCCCAAGGCGCGACATGCAGGCCACGGCCATCTAGTCTACAAAAAGTGGGTATAATTATGTTATCCAAGTGTCTATGCTTGGAAAAAACCTGGCCTTCGTGGCTTTGCCTCGTTTCTTGTATTCTTCTTCAATTGCAGGTTTGGTGGCATCGGTATGTGAAGTCATTGACTGTGGCAGTGGTTCTTGCTCTGACACTGGTTCCGGTACATTTGACTGCACATGCGATTCAGGTGCAGGATTCTACTGTGACTATGGTAGGTATACGGAATCAAACATTGTTTAACCCTTTCAACCCTAAGTAACTGGAATGGAGTTTGATACGTTAATTTTGCAACCAATCTAATCGTCACAAAATGATTTTCAGACTAGTCCATTGATGAAAAGGGGGTGTTTTTGCTCTCAAAAATATGAAAATTACTTGCAAAAAGTGCAGATCCTGGAGACGGCTCGTCGAGCCATCTCATCTGGAACTACATGTTTTGCCAATATCAATATACAGGCCTGTGGTGTTGAAAGGGTTAAACTTGGTGATTATTTAAAATTTATGGAAATTTTGTCAATATTTCGACGTCATTTACCGAAAATATCACAGTTTCAGTAAATATATTTCATGAAAAATAGCACATGTTCTTAGTACAACATCACTTGGAATGTCATATATTAAATCACGACTTCTGCAACATCCTCTGTATAATAACAGCCATGTTTACTACATTGCTTGCCTTGTTCATTAGGCATACCCTGCACGATACTGGAAAACGACTGTCCAGGGGATGCCACATCATGTGATATCGGCCTATGTCAGTGTTCAGATGGAATGGTCCTCCAAACAGGGTCAGCTTGCACCACACTCCCTACCACAGGTATGTACTAATGGTATTTTCTACATTAAATGTGGCTTTGACATAGGGCTTATGTGATCCTTTTCAAGACAATCAAACAATGTCATTTTGGCAATATATTGTAAATGTACAGAGCTGCAGATAAGCTGCGTAATTAAAATTAAAATTGCCAAAAATCCAATTGAAATCAGACATATAGCATATTTTACTTATTTTCCATGAAAACACATCTTGGTATTTCATTAGAATTGTATCCATTCTAATGAAATGCCAAGACATGTTTTCATTTCGAAGCAAACTATTCAATAATAGCTGTCTGTTGACGTGTAAACAGTAGTGATTTTATTTTGCCCAATTAAAATTTTGCAATACCCAATTGCTTCAGAAATGATGCAGTGACAATACTCTATTACTAATTCCTTATCTGGAGCACTGATGTAACTGGAGCTATCACAGGAGTGACACAAACATCGCTTTGGCACATGAATATAATTAATATCGGAAAGGTCGGAATCAAAATGCTAATTTTCATGACTGAATGACCGACCAGTTGGGACCCTTACAGGTTCTGGGTCTCATATGTGGCTGTGATTGAAGAAATTGGGGCTTATGACATTTGCGATCAGTGTAGATCCAGACAGCATCCACACAGTCTGATCTGGATCTGTACAGATCGCCATTCAGTCAGCTCAAATTTTGTTAAATTTTGTCCACACATTCCTTGTCCTGTAAATGTCCTGTATTAAATCCTTTGTTTACTAGATTAAAATTTATTGAATCTGATTGAGATTAGTTATTATCTTTATTATCCATCATTTGTAACACGGGTTACACAATACTCGAGCATAATACTCGAATAACCTTGTAACGACTATCGAATAGGTCTTTGTGTGTGAAATATCGCTCCCGTGGAATACACCGCTGGAGAGAAAAGCGCTTTATTCGAAGCCGTGCACGTACCATTAATCTGAAATAATTCAGGACATCAGTAGATATGACCTACTCGGTATTCAGGCTAGCATCCAAGTCTGCATAAACACTGTAAATCACCCAGATATAACCGGTGCAAAATCCAATACTGGTGGTACGTGTACGGTTCGGATAAAGCGCTATCTCTCCAGCGGTGTATTCCACGGGAGCGATATTTCACACACGAAGACCTATTCGATAGTCGTTACAAGGTTATTCGAGTATTATATCGAGTGTACTTGTGTAACCTGTGTTACAAATGATGGATAATAAATACAGTCGGCTACAATTCGTGACAGTGTGTAAGGATGGTGCTTCGTTTTGCAAATGACCCACGTCCAACCGCCCAAAGTCAAGGTCACTGAGCACTTATGTTCACCTTGTTTGTAAGGCAAAAATGTTTTTAAAAAAAATCAATAATTTTTTAATAATTATTATTGTCAGGGCTGCCAGCGAGAGGATAAGCTTCGTTTAACAATGCCATTTCTTGTTTGAAGTTGCACTGGGGCAGGGAATGAACATATGAAGGATGAGAAGCATGTACAGTAAAGAAGCCCCATTTCTCCAGTCACAGCCACGAAATCATGCTGACTATTATTACAGACTTCGCATGTGACGGCGATCCATGTGGGAATGACCAGTGTAGAAGTAAGGACGACGGCACCGGTGGCTACATATGCAAATGTGCTGATGGAACGGTCAATTCTCTCGCATGTGGACTGAATGAAGGTGATGTGACAAAAGCATGCTGACACAAGGCACCTTACAACATTTGCAACAATTATTTGATATACCCCACCATGATAGTGGTGGGGACATTTAGCATTACCCTTGTCTGTCCGACCTTCTGTCCTATCCACAAGGAAAGCTACACACCAAGTAGGTGCAAACCGTAATAGCTAGAGGCTTGAAGCTTGTGTGTATCTTCCTTATTGTGTTTAAATGCTCTACACATTTTGTTTTGATACACCCATCTTGAAAAACTGGACGTATTATGGTATACGCGTGTCCGTCTGTCCGTCCGTCTAATTTACATTAAAGTTTTTGGTTGTAACTATTATCTCTCCAACCCTACATGTCTGATTGACTTGAACCTTCATATACTTGTTTATCTTGATCTATATTTTTATTCCCATATCCCACATGTCCACGGACAAGGTCAAGGTTCTTAGAAGCTTGCGTAAACGTTTTGGCAAAATTTTGCGTTAAAGTTTACTTTTATTTCTGAAATCCTTAGTGCGATTTTTCTTTATATTCATGTTCATCATCATCTATATTTTCATTCCATATCCACCCATGCTACTCTGTCAAGGTCAAATGATTTTTTGTTAAGTCAGATTGACTTGGCACTACATATACTTATTTGGCTTGGCTTTATTTGGTTTGGCTTGACACTTCATATACTATTCTTATTTGCCATCATTCATATTTTCATTCTATTGCCCACCCGTGCGGGCCCTGTGTTGAAGGTCAAGGTCAAATGACTTAGAAATTTGCGTTAAAGTTTTTGGCCTGCCTGTTACTTCTGCAACCCTCAGTCTGATTGGCTTTAACTTTCATACACTTATTTGTCATCATCAATATTTTCATACTGTAGCTCCATCCATGCGGCTCCCATGCCCAAGTTCAAGGTCAAATTACTTTGAATTTTGTATTAATATTATTTTGTAAAATCTGCGTTTTTTAAGTACCAAATATCTCCACAACCGTAAGCCCAATTGACTTGAAACTTTACATACCTCTTTATAGTCCTCCATAGTTCCATTCTATAGCGCAGCCATGTGGCCTCCAATCCCAACATCAATGTCAAATTACTTTGAAATTTGTGTTTACTGTAGTAGGAAACACATTTTGTCGGCTTAAAGTTTGCAAGGAGTCCTCTAGCATGGTATTCTCTATTTATGTATCTTCTTCTTTCAAATCATGTTACTCAACCATGGATTTGCATCAGAAAAAAACATCCAACACTACTACAGTCCAACCTCTCTACAACAGCCAACAGCCGGAAGGACTAAAATTGGCTGTTGTAGAGAGGTGGCTGTTGTAGAGAGGCCGTCAACCAACAGCCATGAACCTCACTTATTGCCACTGTCCCTTCTTTGGCCATTGAACATACGATTGTTGCTGACCGAAATAAATAAATAAGCTTGTCATTCAAATAGTTACCATGAATGAATTATAGATCCACATTTAGCAAAAATAAATTATTTAAAAAAATAATTAATTACCAGACCTGATTGGCAATGGATTTAAAGAAAAACATGTTCAACTGTTAAACCTGGTGCTAAACGTGAATACACAGCATTCACTGTTTACCCACCATGTATCGACTGATATCCAATTGTCAATACACACTATGCGGTACGCTTGATTTCATGTTCTGAGGCTATATTGGAATATTGTTTTGACGCGATCCGCGTGTCCATAACTTTTGCTAACGAAAATGTAAATTTAATATCTTTACCGTTCAGAGGTTTTTGACCCTTTTTTTAGCTCACCTGAGCGAAGCTCATGTAAGCTATTGTTACCTCATTGTGTCCGTCGTCCGTGAACATTTTCAAACGTCTTCTCCTCGGTAAACATTGGGCCTATCGTCACCAAACTTCATGGTCATGGTCCTTAGGTAGGGGGATTGCAAAACTTGTTTAAAAATGACGTCATTACATAATCCAAGATGGCCGCCGTCTAAAAATAGCACAAATTCTTCACAAATCTTCTTATCAAGAACCGCCAACCGGATTTCGACAAAACTTTGTATGAATGATCTATGTAAAATGCTAGTTGTCAAAATGGTGACCCCGGGGTCAAAAATTGGCGTGGCCCGTGCGGTCAAATTGGGGTCAAATTTTAACGAATATGGTCATGTCATATATCAAATCGAAGGTATCAACGAGGCGATCACTCCGATGCATTTTGTGTCGAAATTGAATGGTTATGTCATCCAAGATGGCCACCGAAAGGTCATAAGGTCGTTCTTTTATTAGAGATTTAAAAATTCTTCTTCACATGAACCGCTTGGCCCATGGTTGCCAAACTTAAAAGTTATGGTCCATGGGTGAAGCCTTTTCAGATTTGTTAAAATGGAGGTCATCGCTAATCAAAGATGGCCACCGTCGACGAAACTTGGTAGGAATGATCGATGTACAATGCTATAAGTTGTTAAAATGGTGACCCTGAGGTCAAAAATGGGCGTGGCCCGTGGGGTCAAATTGGGGTCAAATTTTATTTTTACCAAATATGGTCATGTCTATATCAAATCGAAGGTGTCAAAGAGGCGATCGCTCTGGTACATTTTTTGTCGAAATTGGATGGTCATGTCATCCAAGACGGCCGCCGAAAGGTCGTTCTTTTAATAAAGATTTCAAACGTCTTGTTCTCGTGAACCGCTTGGCTGATATTGGACAAACTTCACGGTAATGGTTATTGGGTCAAGCCTTTTCATTTTTGTTTAAATGGTGGTCATCGCGAAATCAAAGATGGCCGCTGTTGAAAAGTAGGTCAAATTCTTAAAAAATCTTCTTCTCGCGAACTGCCAGGCCGATTTCTACGAAACTTGGTATGAATGATCGATGGTTAACGCTGGTTCAGATTCCTTCAAATGGCGAACCCCGGGTTAAAAATGGGCGGGGCAGGAGGTGTCAAGTAGGGGACAAATGTCACATTTGACCGAATATGGTCACCGAAAGGTCAAAAGGTCGTTCATTTATTAGAGATTTCAAACGTCTTCTTCATACAAACGTCTTCTTCTCGTGAACCACTTGGCCAATATTGGCCAAACTTCACAGTAATGGTCAGTGGGTCAAGCCTTTTCATTTTTGTTAGAATGATGGTCATCGCGAAATCCAAGATGGCCGCCGTTGAAAAGTAGATCAAAGCGGGGCGGGAGGGGTCAAGTAGGGGTCAAATTTCACATTTGACCGAATATGGTCATGTCATATATCAATTCGAAAGTATGGACGAAACGATCACTTAGGAGCATTTTTTGTCGAAATCAGATTATTACATCATCTAAGATGGCCGCCTAAAGGTCAAAAGGTCGTTATTTTATTAGAGATTTCAAACTCTTCTTCATGCAAACCGTTGGTGGCCAAACTTCGCAGTTATGGTTCACTGGTAAAGCCTTTTCAGTTTTGTTAAAACGGTGGTCGTCGTTAATCCAAGATGGCCGACGTCTAAAAATAGCATAAATTCTTAAAAAATCTTCTCACAAACCACCAGACCGATTTCGACGAAACTTGACAGGAATGATCGATGTGCAATGCTTTTTCAAAGCTGTTAAAATGGTGACCTCTGGGTAAAAAATGGGCATGGCCCGGGGGGGTCAAATAGGGGTCAACGTTTTTACGGAATATGGTTATATAATACAAAAACTCTAAGGATTGCAATAAAAATTAGGCTGGAAGCATCCTGTTGTAGTCTCCAACCCTCTCACAGTTGTGTAAGATATATATGTACATATCGCGAGACAACTCCTACCCTGGTGACTTCTCGAGTTTGTCGCATTGACATGTTGTGCCTGTCATGGGCTTATTTTGATGTATATGTAGTGACAACTTTACATACCAGTATTTCCTTGATTTTTGTGACATTGCACAGGTGAGCGATATAGGGCCATCATGACCCTCTTGTTTAATAGATATGTGACAGTTGGCGCGAATAATTGTGTTTACCATTCAGAGAGGTTTATGGCCGTTTTTTTAACAGATGTGACTGTTGGCGAGAATAATTATGTTGACCGTTCAGCGTTTTTTTTATGACAGTTCTTTAAAATGTAATAGACGTGACCACTGGCGAGAATAATTATGTTGAGAGACGTTTATGGCCGTTTTTTTTTAATTGACGTGGCCGTTGGCGAAAACATGTTGACCGTTCAGAGAGGATTATGGCCGATTTTGTTGAACTTCGTGTGGCTGTTGGCCGGAGTAGGAGGTGACCTTTGGGCAGAGGTTAAATAATGCTAAAATATAACGGGCAGTTTAAACTGGCCATTGGCGAGAGGTGACCGCTGGTTGGAGGTGGCCGTTACCGGAGGTTGGACTGTATAAAATAATTTTTCATTCGCCTATTTCATTATTTATACACATATTTGAGACCCAGTTTCCGTTGGATGCAATGGGTTTGCAGTTTCTTGTACCCATATTTCAGACTGTATTTTCTGTCATGACCAGTGGACCTATGGAGGGATTAAGGACAACCTATTGGCGAATGGTGTAGTCAGGTATGTATACCATAATTGTATCCCCCGGACTCCGTCGCGGGATACTATGGATTTGACAGTGCGCCGCGTCCGCGGTCCGCGGTCCGCCGCAGACACCGGAGCATAACTCGAACACCCTTTGGAATATTTTCATGAAACTTCACACATGCATAGACCACGACCCGAAGGTGTGTCGCGCATAAGAATGACAACTCTTGCATAGCTAATTTTTTAGTTATCTCCCTTTTTTGTTTCTCGCACTGATTTCGTGTCCGGAGCATAACTCCACCACCCTTTCGAATATTTTCATGAAACTTCACACATGCATAGACCACGACCCGAAGGTGTGTCGCGCACAAGAATGACAACTCTTGCATAGCTAATTTTTTAGTTACCTCCCTTTTTTTGTTTCGCGCACTGATTGACCATAACTCGACCACCCTTTGGAATATTTTTATGAAACTTAACACATTCAATTAGACCACGAACCGAAGGTGTGTCGTGCACAAGAATGACAACTCTTGCATAGCTAATTTTTGAGTTATCTCCCTTTTTTGTTTTCGCTCACTGATTTCCTGTCCGGAGCATAACTCGACCACCCTTTGGAATATTTTCATGAAACTTCACACATGCATAGACCACGACCCGGAGGTGTGTCGCGCACAAGAATGACAACTCTTGCGTAGCTAATTTTTCAGTTATCTCCCTTTTTTGTTTTGCGCACTCTACAAACTGGACAATAATGCATGAAGACCTGTTTTCTCGTCTGCTCTGTACACCTTTTCTCGTGTGCTCTGTACACCTTACCTGTAGAGAGAACAATAGAAACTGGGAGAACCATGTGCTAAGCATGGGCTAGCATGTGCAGATGTCCAGTGCTTGACCACTGCTGACCAGGTCATTTATACAGGTAAATCACTACATTGGGTACTGTGTTGAAAATATTGTGGCATTATGTGGACCTCTGCAGATATATGTAGATAAATATAGGACTATTAAAAAAAAATCTCCAATAGCAAGCATTATTATTTTTAAACTTTTTTTTTTCATTTTTTTTTTTTCATTTTTTTTTTCAAATTATTTTTCAATTTGACTGGAAAAAAAATCTGGGCTCCAGTAGCAAGCATTATTATTTTTAAACTTTTTTTTTCCATTTCTTTTTGTTCATTTTTTTTTTCAAATTATTTTTCAATTTTTGTCCAGTAGCATAAGGTCGTAAGTGCTATATACAGACTATTCACCTGTGCATGTGCTAGCATGTGCAACTGACCACTGACCACTTACAGGTAATTTATACAGGTAAATGATTATATTACATTTCCGTAAACTGTGTTGAAAATATTGTGGCATTATGTGGACCTGTGCAGATATATGTATAAATATAGACTATTAAAAAAAAATTCTGGGCTCCAGTAGCAAGCATTATTATTTTTAATTTTTAAACTTTTTTTCCCTTTTTTTTTTCATTTTTTTTTTTCAAATTCTTTTTCTTTTTCAATTTTTGTCTAGTAGCATAAGGTCGTAAGTGCTATATACAGACTATTATCATATAATAAAACAATTATTGACTAGTGAGCCATAGAATATAATCTGATATTCTATGGTTCACTAGTCAATAATTGTATAATATGTTCGGGCCGAGTGACAATTGCTTTCGGGCCCAGGCTCGAGATCAAGGCGGGACAAGGCGAGGCATCTGATTCCGCGGAATTCTTGTTTACTTATCTCCCTTTGTTGTTTCGTGCTCTGATTTTGTATCCAGAGCATAACTCGAACACGCATATACGCATTGCTCTAATGGTCCTCTACCGCCCTGTGCCAAATCCACGAATCGGTTCTCTGCCCCGTCAAGCCCAGGGTCAAGGTCACACTTAGTGCTTCAAAAACATTAACGCTTGGGTAAATATCTTATACTTTCTGTTTTCTTTCATGGATCATGGATCATCTTCATATTTCATATACGCATTGCTCTAATGGTCCTCTACCGCCCTGTGCCAAATCCACGTTCGTCCTGCCCCACCAATCCAAGGTCAAGGTCACATACTTGGTGCTTCAAAAACTTTAACGCTCAGATAAATATCTTATAATTTTTATTTCCATTCACGGATCAACTTCATATTTCATATACGCGTTGCTCTAATGGTCCTCTACCGCCCTGTGCCAAATCCACGTTCGTCCGCCCCCGCCAAGCCCAGGTTAACATCATATACTTAGTGCTTCAAAAAACTTTAACGCTCAGGTAAATATCTTATAATTTCTGTTTTCTTTCACGGATCAGCTTCATATTTCATATATGCATTGCTCTAATGGTCCTCTACCGCCCTGTGCCAAATCCATGTTTGTCCTGCCCCCGCCAAGCCCAGGGTCAAGGTCACATACTTGGTGCTTCAAAAACTTTAACGCTCAGGTAAAAGAAAATTTTGACTTGCAATTTGGCCTCATTTATTATCAAAGCGATATGTGGGACATCCGTGTTCTATGAACACATTTTTCTAGTTTATTAAACTTCACACATGCATAGAAGACGACCCAAATGTGTGTCGCACGTAAGAATGACAATCTTGCTCGTTAATTTTTAGTATTTCTAGTTCTCCCGTTTGTTGTTTCGTGCACTGATTTCGTGTCTGGAGCATAACTCGAACACCCTTTGGAATATTTTCATGAAACTTCACACATGCATAGACCACGACCCTAAAGGTGTGTCCCGCAAGAATGACAACTCTTGCATCACTAATTCTTTAGTTATCTCCCTTTGTTTTTCCGTCACTGATTTTGTCTCCGGAGCATAACTCGAACACCCTTTTTTCAAACTACTTGTGTATCTGGGGAGGGGGATACACATGCGCTTGTCGACAAGCGTCCATTTCTAGTTATCCTAATGAATGGCACTGGGGCTGTGCAATTTTCTGAATTAGTTTTACCATTATAATTGCAAAAGAACACAGACATTTGAATGTTGAGATAACTTTCTATGAGAACATGAAAGAATTTGACTGAATACGAGGGTGGCTACTTTTATAATAAATACAGTACTACCAATCTTATAATTAGATTACTGAAACGGGGGGGGGGGTGGGGCTTCATAGATTATTAGAATTAGCGGAATTAGCGGTTTGATGTCACATGACCGTGACTTACTTTCAACGAAGCAAAAAATGCCCAGAATTTGGTCTAAGATTTGGAACCTATTTATTAGTCTGGTCTCTAATATTACAAAGACAAAGGCTATACCATAGAAAATTTTCATTTCTCGCATTCTAAGGTTTAAATGTGGCTGTGACTGGAGAAATGGGGCTTAATATGGGCATTGCATCCGCACTGCCTGATCAGGATCTGCACTGTTCGCCATTCTGTCAACGAAACAGCTGTCATGCTTTTAATAAACGACCCATATTGTTATCAGGTTACATGTATGTCGGCTATTTGATCAGGAGCTACACTGGTCAAAAATCCCATAAGCCCAATTTCTCCAGTCACAGCCACAAGTATCTCAAAGGTTATAATTATACAATGTCATGTTCTGGAGTAAACACAATGTCTAATCATAGTATACACTGTATAGCAAACTAAACCGGGCACCTTAAAGTCTCTGTAGAGCTCCAGACACATTTTGTATCTAAAGAGTATTATACGCCCAAATTTCAAATTCAATGCGGATTTTACTTTTACAGTTGTATTATTGATTTTCTTCCTTATTAAATAGGGAACAAATGCTAAAAATAATAATGCATTTAAAAATTCACTTATTTGAGCTGCAAAAAGCAAACACTTTTGCAGCTAAACTAAGTACATTTTCAACTTTATTACAGTATTTTCACTACTCAATTTGAAAATCAATGTGTATTTTCAAATTGCTGTGTGTATTTTGTACTCTCACTTTTGATAACCAATGCGTATTCTGCTAAAATAAAAGTACCTAAAACACCTTATCTGGAGATTTGGATAATATAATTGTGGATGTGACTGGAGAAATGTAGGTGCATTCTGTGATCAAATAGCACATTCTTGTCGCCTGATAAATATCTATATTGCATGTTAGTAGCATGGCGGCTGTTTCATTGACTGAATGGCAAACAGTGCAGATCCTGATTAGACTGTGCAGATGCACAAGCTTATCTGGATCTAAATTGGTCACAACCCATAAGCCCCAGTTCTCCAGTCACAGACACAATTTAGATAAAGTTTTAATATAATTTATAGCTAATGATAATACCAGTTCAGTAATATAAAACACTTGAAGGCTCATATATTCTGTGACTGGATAAATTGAACTTATATGTTTTGTGACAAGTGTAGATCCAGATCAGCCTGTGTATCCGCAGTCTGATCAGGATCTGACCATTCAAACACCGAAACACCTGTGATGCTTTTTTAAAGGAACCTAGATCGTTATAGGGCTACAGGAATGTGCTATAGATAACGTCAAACATCACCAGTAACTCGGGGCATCATCCGCGCCACATTATAATTGGTAAAATGTGTCAGATTGCTATCACATTGAATTGTTTAAGCTAAACATTGCTCATATGAGACACGCCATGTAATTTTGTACCTTCGGACATCTGCGTAATTTCATTAAATATTTTTCATAAATATTGTCAAAAGTTGACAAAATGTTCAGAGTACATGCGGGATATAATTCCGCTTGTATTCTGAATTATTTTGTCAACTTTTGACACCACATAGTGTGTCTCATATGAAGGTTAACATTGCTTAGCTCTTTGCCTACATACATAACACTTACCAACTATACCTTGTGGGTGATCAATATAAAAGCCTTTTCCAGAGATGGGTGCAATAGAATGGACCTAAGGCAAATGCTTCCGAATTTAATTCAATAAATAAGTTGACACACCACACTAAATATATGACAATGAATTGATCGGACGGAAACGGGCTTATTGGATATGCGATCAGCGAAGACCTAACGTGTTTACCATCAGTAATAAAAAGAACGCGAGATTGTAACGTGTCCCCAACAGGACACAAACAATCATATTAGGAGACAATTCTCATATGCTGCCAAAATATGTTTATTACAATTTTGACAAAACATGAGAATCGGCTCCTAAAACATGTGGATCGCTTTACAATCTTGCATTTACGCGTTCTCGACATATACATACAAGTGTCCGACAGTTACATCTGGACCGATTGGCATTCTGAAATTTTAAAAGCCCTGACAATAAGTGTCATGCACATCATGCGTTTGTATGCAGGTTTTCTTGCTGAAAATGCCATGTTTTTACCATACTATTTTTCTGGTCGCTAGTCACTGTGTTGGTGATTGATTGATGTACTGGTGAAGTCGCATAACGATGACCACAGATAACACGCTGACATAATGTAATGCGACATCAGTGTCACGTCATTAATGAATTGTCAATACAGCTGAATGCCAAATCTCATTCAGATATATATACGACATATCACTACTGTGGAACCTCTCTAGGGTATCCGGATCTGAGAGGTTCCGTGGTAAAACAAACATATGACCAGTTCTATATAAGTGTGTGTGCTTTACGATCATGACCTGACATTATCACTTGAGGTAAATGGCAAAGAAACATAACACAATTATGCACAACTAACTTTTATGTGTGTCCAGTTTGGAGAGGTTCGACTGTACATATCAACTTACATTTTCGTTTTTACTATTTCTTGGATGACCCTCATATTTTTCATAAATAAAGTTACAAGTTAACAAAATTTGAATATATTTCCGCATGTACTCTAAAAAATATGTCAACTTTTGATGACAGTTACGGAAAATATTGTAAATTTTGTAAACGTATTTCATGAAATTACGCAGATGTCCAAAAGGTACAAAATCACATGACTTGTCTCATAAAAGACTAGTCTATAGAGGTCCACTGTATGAGTAAACATCACTTATTATATCCACAGTGAGAAGATGGACCACCTAATACAATGCCTACAGATGAATGGATGCCACGACACAGCCGTAGAGATAGCTGACAACATGAGAAGCATTATTGGGACTGCAGTGACTTACGGCTCATACCACTATCCCCTGTTTGACATTGCCAGTTCTTCAAATACTGACATGCTTTATGCCGACTACTTGGCCATGCAGTACAACAGTATTTCTGGTAATTATAGGTTATTTGATCTGTATGTGGATATATGCACGAGTTATGAGCTCAATATTGTTTCGCGGCGGAACGAGTGGCATATATCTACATACAAATCAAATAACCTTTTTATTATTCCCTCACAGATAGGCAAACGGAGATATAGCGTTAGTCCATGTACATATGTGTGTGCATATGTACAGTGCAGTCTGCGTTTTTGTTCCACCGTAGACAACATTTGCAAACTCAACGCGAACGCAACGCGAACGCAACGGTTTGCTGTAGCGTTGTATACGTTATTTAAACGTATAATACGTTTCGTACACGTGTAATACACATTGTCAAACCGTTTAGTTTAAAAGCGTTGTATACGTTGATAAACGTATAATACGGTTCGTACACGTGTAATACACATTGTCAAACCGTTTAGTTTAAAAGCGTTGAATACGTTGTTTAAACGTATAATACGGTTCGTACACGTGTAATACACATTGTCAAACCGTTTTAAAGCGTGTAATACGTTTAGCTTCAAGGCGTATAACACGCTTTGGCGTATACATATGTAGCGAGGTGAAAGCGTCGAAACGTGTACAACGCTTTACCTGGAAGCTTGTAGCTATATGAAAGCGTTGAAACGTGTACAACGGTTTACACGTTTTAACGCGAATACCTGTTCGGCCCCGATCGCTTCGAGGCGGCCTTGTTTCGTCCCTTTTAAAATATCGCGAATACATGTACCTGTTCGGCCTGGATCGTTTACAGGCGGATCGTTTCGCACCTACATGTACCACCATTCCGCACATGCGAATTATTGTAAGGCAGACTCATTCGCCCCTGATATGGAAAATGAATTATACGGGTGTAAACAACAATACATTGCAGCTCCATTATAACGCGATGGTCGGGGTACGTTGTATAGTGCTCGCGATAGACAGACGCTTATTACAATGTATAATGCTCGCGATCAACAGGCGCTTAAAAGGATTAATTGTTAATAAATAATGGTCACGTGTCCTGCCTATTCATGCGGACGATTAGCTGTTGATACGTGCATAATCCCACCGAAATTCCGCATGAACTCTGAATTTTGTGTCAACTTTTCAACACCATTTACGGAAAATATTTTCGAAATCAATATCGGCGAAACATGGCGACAGATCTGCGTATAATCCAGTGTTTTTTTTGTAATCCATTCCTTTCGGAATACACATTTACGGGTATGAAATTATTAAATAATTTATTTTTATTTTTGTTATTTCTCAATGAAAGTATACGTTGTGACCACTCATTTGAACCGTCTCAACGAGACGGTTTATATGGTGCTCGCGGCATATACTTCTGAGTGCATAGAAGGAAAATATTTTCCGCAAACATAATCGTATCCTCAGCATGAAATGGGTTACTGCATGATTGCCCCATGAGTCACACGTTCGCGACGTCTGCAGAACATCAAAGGGCGTGTTGACCAATCAGTAACATTTCAAAACATAGCCTAAAGGAGTGGTCACGACGCATTTTTCGTGCTGAATGATGTCATACAATAAGCACCTGTTAGTTGACAGGGCTTAGTGTTATCGATTTTTTTGCCGAAAGCAACACACAAATCTCGTCTGTGTAATATCACAGGTTGAAGTAACGGACCGAGGTCTATAAATACATTAAATATGCCTAAAATCTTCAATTAATGAAGAAAAAAAATAAAAAAAAAATTATTTTACACCCTCCATATAAAAATTAATTTGTTTCTTCATTCATTGATGCTTTTAGGCATATTTAATGTATTTGTAGACCTCAGAAATGGCGAATCTAGGAACTCTCGTATCTTTACGCTGAAGCCAGTCTATTTCAGTCACTAATCCGCTATACACCTCTCCCACGCGTGTGTTAAGAAAAATCGATATATCGAGAAACTGAATACACAGCGAGCTGCACACTGGTTTAACAGGGATATGGCCCGCGGATATGTGTCATAAATTACTTGGTCAAAACCGGTAAATTTACAAGGTTTATAGCGAAATAGCAGCCGACTGGCAATTTTTCTCGGACCGATTTTTAAGACTAGTTTTCAAATCTCTCAATCGGTCTGAGAGTTCAAAAATCGGTCCAGAACCGGAAAACTGAAAATTTTAGAAGCCCTGCAGTCTAGAAGTATATATACATGTACACACACGAACAACGATCTGAGCATGCTGCGCATTCTATGCGATACACGGTTGGCATACCAAAACGTGTAATGCGTTAAAACCCGTGGAAACGTGTTATACGTATAACACGGTTTCATCTGTACGGTGCTGTGTACATGTAGAAGCGTGTAACCGTTCGTCAAAGAAAGCGTTAAATCGTTTAACGGTTTACCTTAGCGTTGTATACGTTTACAACCGTTGTATACGTTTACAACCGTTGTACACGGATTACACGCTTTTGAAACTCAATGCGTTGTTTACAACCGTTGTATACGTTTACAACCGTTGTACACGGATTACACACTTTTGAAACTCAATGCGTTGAACACGGTTTGCTCGACTTTCGCGCATGCGCAAGAGAAGGGAAACGCAACGCATGGCCGAAAACGTATTACACGTAGACGACACACGGTTTGAAACGCAACTAACGGAAACTCCACGGATACGCAACGCACAGCACTTTGTACACGTATAAACCCGGAACATTTTGACAGAAACAACTGTACGTAGGTTGGTAACACAATTTGTATCTATGGATTGTGCTTTGTGTTGCATACGACCAATGTCCGACCACCCAATGTCAAGGTCACTGAGGACTTATGTTCACCTTGTTTATAAGGTAAATTTGTAAGGGAAAAATGCTAAAGGAAATTCTTCTTTATTTTTTTTTATTATCAAGGCTGCCAGTACGACCCACGTTCGACCGCCCAAGGTCAAAGTCACTGAGGACTATTATTATCAAAGCTGCTATTAAGAGGATAAGCTTCGTTTAATGATGCCATTTCTTGTTATATATGTACATCACTCATAATGTATATGCGCCATAAAAATACACAACATAAACAAATTAGTGATGATTTAGAAGGGAATATTTTACGAGGTGAAACATAGTTCCGGCACTGACTAATATGAGGCGTCAATATGGAAACATATGTAAATAAAATAAACATATTGTGATGATTTAGAAGGGTCTATTTTACGAGATGAAATGTAGTTCTGGCACTGACCAATATGAACTCACGAGATGTCAGTATGGAAAAATATTGACGGCTTGCATTCCATAGTTTCAATGGGAAAATACCTGTATCAAGCTTGGCTGGGAAATGATAGACAAGCCTCGGAATTCCTACACATTTGATAGCCTTGCTTAACCCTTAGAACGCGGGAAACAAAAAAGTGTTGTCTGCTGTCGTTTCATATTTTTTCTTTATTCACAATTAAAACATGCTGCCAAACCATGTTTTGATGAGAAAAGTTGAAAATAGAAAATTAACAGCATACAACAAAATTGAATTGTAAGGAGTGTAAGGGTTAATGGTCTTGCTTGTGTGTGTATTTGCTGGGGTTTATTGGTACCAGGGATTGATGTGGCATAGAAGTTGGGACACTGGACTTTAATGCCAGAGGTTGTGAGTTCATTTCCCACCCGAGGCGTGAAGAATACTTTCATAGTATTTCAATCTCACTGGTCCTTCTGTCCATCCGTCACGTTTTCCATTCTGTTATAACTTTATTTCCGTATGACCGATTAGCTTAAAACCTTATGTGCATATTTATTATCATCCATATTTTCATTCCCTGCCCCACCCATGCACCCCCATGCTCAAGGTCAAGGTCAAATTACTTATAAATTTGCGTCCAGTAGATGCATGCGTGTTTCTCAAATATCCTATAACTTCTTTTCTGTATGACCGATTGGCTTCAAACTTCATGTACATTTTCCCCATCATTCATAGTTTCATTTCCCACTCTACCCATGCTCCCCCCATGCCTCCATTCTTTATTGTATGAGCAATTGGTTTGAGCTTGTTTAATATCATCCATATTTTATTCCCCACCTCACCCATACTGTCCTCATGCTCAAGGTCAAGGTCAAATAACTTAACTGAAAATAATTGAAATTTGAATCCTGTAGATACGTGCATGTTTCTACATTCTCCTTTTAACGTCTCTACTGTATGACCGTTTAGCTTCAAACTTCATGTGCCTATTTATTATCATCCATATTGTCATTACCCACCCCACCCATGCCCCCCATGCCCAATGCCAAGGTCTAATAAGTTCCAATGTGTTTTCACTATCTCCAATCATCATGTCCATTGCAGGTGCCACTCCTCACTTAGTTTGTGGTGACACTGTATGCAGCGATGAGCTTCACACTCACTGTTCCGGTGATTATTGCTACTGTGGTGACGGCTATGAAAATTGGTGGATGGGAAACGGTAAAGTCTGTATGCCAGCAGGTAAGTTATATACAGGCCGACAGCTGATAAAAGAGAATTTTGGGCCCAGTGTCAAGTCTCATTATCCCCTAGCTGATAGGCATACCTATGTTAGTAACACCTTTCAGTTTTAGCTCGCCTGCACAAAGTGCAGAAGAGCTTATGGCATACCCCCGGCGTCGGTGTCGGGGTCGGCGTCCACACACTTAATGTTGGGTAAATGTCTTATAACTTCTGTTTCCTTTCATGGAACACCTTGGTATTTCATACATGCATTCCTCAGATGTCCCTCTATCATGTTGTATCAAATCAGTGACTCACCACCCAACCCTACCCCAAGGTCAAGGTCACAAACTTAGCACATTCATAAACTTAACGTTGGGGTAAATTTCTTATAACATCTATTTCCTTTCATAGAATGCCTTGATATTTCATACATGCATTCCTCAGATGACCCTCTATCATGCTGTAGCAAATCCATGACCCAAAACCCAACCCTTACCCCAAGGTCAAGGTCACAAAATTAGCACATTCATAAACTTAACGTTGGGGTAAATGTCTTATAACATCTGTTTCCCTTCATGGAACACCTTGATATTTCATACATGCATTCCTCAGATGACCCTCTATCATGCTGTTTCAAATCCACGACCCAGCACCCAACCCTTACCCCAAGGTCAAGGTCACAAACTTAGCATGTTCATAAACTTAACGTTAGGGTAAATATTGTGTAAATTCTGTTTATTTACAGGGAATGCCTTCATATTTCATACATGGATTCATCTGATGATACTCTATCGTGCTATAGCAAATCCATGACCGACCGCCCATCCCTCACCCCAAGGTCATGGTCACAAACTTAGCATGTTCATAAACTTAACGTTGGGGTAAATGTTGTGTAACTTCTGTTTATTTACAGGGAACGCCTTCATATTTCATACATGAATTCATCTGATGACCGCCCATCCCTCACCCCAAGGTCAAGGTCACAAACTTAGCACATTCATGAACTTAATGTTGGGGTAAATGTCTTATAACATCTGTTTTCTTTCATGGGACGCCTTGATATTTCATACATGCATTCCTCAGATGACCCTCTATCATGCTGTTTCAAATCCACGACCCACCACCCAGCCCTTACCCCAAGGTCAAGGTCACAAACCTAGCACATTCATAAACTTAACGTTGGGGTAAAGGTTGTGTAACTTCAGTTTATTTACAGGGAATACCTTTATATTTCATACATGCATTCATCTGATGATACTTTATCATACGATAGCAAATCCATGACTCCACCCATTTCACCAAGGTCAAGGTCACAAACTTAGCACATTCATAAACTTAACGTTGGGGTAAATGTCTTATAACATCTGTTTCCTTTCATGGAACGCCTGCTATCGCAAATCCATGGACCACCGCACACCCCTTACCCCAAGGTCAAGGTCACAAACTTAGCACATTCACAACCCACCACCCAACCATTACCCTAAGGTCACAAACTTAGCATTTTCATAAACTTAAGGTTGGGGTAAATTTTGTGTACCTTCTGTTTCTTTACAGGGAACGCTTTGATATTTCAAACATGCATTCATCTGATGATCCTCTATTGTGCTACAGCAAATCCATCACCCCCCCCACCCCCCCCCCCCCCCACCCCTTTCCCCAAGATCAACATAATAAACTTAACGTTGGAGTAAATGTCTTTTTATAACTCCTGTTTCTTTACAGTGAACGCCTTGATATTTCATGCATGTATTCATCTGATGATACTCTATCGTGCTATAGCAAATCCATGACACACCGCCCATCCCTTACCCCAGGGTCAAGGTCACAAATTTAGCACATTCATAAACTTAACGTTGGGGCAAATGTTGTATAACATCTGTTTCCTTTCATGGAACGCCTTGATATTTCATACATGCATTCATCTGATGATACTCTATCGTGCTATAGCAAATCCATGACCCACCGCCCATCCCTTACCCAAGGGTCAAGGTCACAAACTTAGCACATTCATAAACTTAACGTTGGGGTAAATGTCGTATAACTTTGTAAGGCAAACATGTGTTTATGCCCCTGTCACCGTATGGTGAGGGAGGCATATAGTGTTACCGTACGTCCAGAAACCTTAACGCTTGGGTAAATGTCTTATAATTTCTGTTTGATTCGCTCATCTGTTTGATATTTCACAGATGCATTGATTTAATGGTCCTCTACCGCCCTGTGTCAAATCCACAATCGTCCCAACCCTTCTAAGCCCAGAGTCAAGGTCACATACTTGGTGCATTCGAAACCTTAACTCTCAGGTAAATGTCTTATAATTTCTGTTTCCTTACACAGATCTGCTTGTTATTTCACACACATTGCTCTAATGGTCCTTTACCGCCCTACGACAAATCCATGATCGTCCCGCCTCCGCTAATTCCAGGGTCTAGGTCACATGCTGGGTGTGTTCGATACCTTAACGCTCGGATAAATGTCTTATAATTTCTGTTTCCTTGCTTTCATCTGCGTGATATTTCACACACACATTGCTGTAATGGTTTCTCTACCACCCTGCAAAAAAATCCTGGCCTGGCTGAGACAAGGGTCAATGTCACATGCTTGGTGTGTTCGAAACTCGGATGCAAATGTCTCTTTCCTTGCATGGATCTGCTTGTTATTTCACACACCCATTATTTCCATAGTCTGCTTTCATGCTGTGACAAATCTACACTTCTCTGGCCCTCTGTGTTTTCAAATGTGCCTCAATTTCTTTGGCTGCCAGCTGGGGAATTCGTGTGCCGACAGGCCACATTTCTATTATATTTTGTTTAGCTCACCTGATCCAATTGCTATTGTTACCGCTTTTCGTCCGTCCACAAATTCAAACGTCTTCTCCGGAACCGGTAGGGGGATTACATATATTGTTAAAATGGAGGTTGTCGCCAATCCAACATGGCTGCCATCTAAAAATAGCGTAAGTTCTTTAAAAAATCTTCTCACAAATCGCCTGACGGATTTCGACGAAACTTGGCAGGAATGATCAATGCATAGAAGTTGTTAAAATCGTGACCCCGGGGTTTAAAATTGGCATGGCCCAGGGGGTCAAATAGGGGTCAAATTTCATATTTGACCAAATATGGTCAAATCATATATAAAATCGAAGATATTGACAAAACGATCGCTCTGGTGCAGTTTTCATCGACATCGGATGATTACATCATCCAAGATGGCCGCCGAAAGGTCAAAAAGTCATCATTTTATTTCAGATTTCAAACGTCTTCTTCACAAGAACCGGTTGGCCAATACTATATAACTTTACAGTTTGGGTGAAGCATTTTCAGATGCGTTAGAGTAGACGTCGAAGCTAATCTAAGATGGCCGCAGTCTAAAAATAGCACACATTCTTAAAAAATCTTCTCACGAACCGCCGGACGATTTCAATCAATCTTGGCATCATGTACAATCATGTACAATGCTCTTTCAAAGTTGTTAAAATGGTGAACCCCGGTGTAAATATGGGCATGGCCCGGTATCAAATAGGGATCAAATTTCATTTTTAACCAAATATGGTCGTATCATATATAACCAATGAAAGATATTGACGATCGCTCCAGTATAGTTGTCAGCGAAATCCGATAATTACGTCATCCAGAATGGCCGTCGAAATGTCAAAACGTCATCATTTTGTTTGAGAATTCAAACGTTTTCTTTACAAGAAAACGATCGGAAAATTTAGCCAAACTTTACAATTATGGTCCTAGGGTGAAGCCGTGTAAGATTTGTTAAAATGGAGGTCGTAGCTAATCCAAGATGGCCACCATCTAAAAATAGCATTAAAAGTATTAAAAAAGCTTCTTCTCATGAACTGCCAGATGGATTTCGACGACACTTGGCAGAAATGATTGATGTACAATGCTCTTTCAAATTTGTGAAAATGTTGACCCTAGTGTCAAAAATGGGTATTAATTAATGAGACGATCAATGTGGTTAGTCAAATAATATTAGACATAAAATCACAAAGATCGGGAAAAAATAAGCCAAAACTTAATTTTTGTACGACTGTTTTTGTTAGTCGAATAGTATTAGACATAAAATCACAAAGATAGGAAAAAAATAAGCCAAAACTGAATTGTTATATGACCGTTTTTAAAAAACAGTACGTATTATTTTTTACTGCAGGGCGGGCGGGCGGCAGACAGAAAAAGTGCATAGTTTGTGTACACAACTCCTCTGAAACCGTTCAGTCGATCGATGTGAAACGATACACACGTCTTCTACACCTTCGTGTTTTTTATGTCGAAAAAATGTTGAAAAATATTCTTTTTAAAAAATATCACCTTTTTAACTTTTTTCTACATTTTTCTATACGATTCTATTTAGGGTACATAGTTTGTGTACACTTCTTCTCTGAAACCGTTCAGTCGATCGATCTGAAACTATACACATGTCTTCTACACATATTGAAGATGTGCTCCTTGGTGTTTTTATGCCGAAAAATATGTTGTAACAAAAATATCACCATTTTTTCTACATTTTTGTATCCAATTCTATATCATTTCTACTTTACACATCTCTGTTTGAATTAGTATACATGTTTAGCACAATGAGATGAAGAAATAATGCTATAGAGTTTCAAATTATCATTATTGTTTATTGCCTTGGTGACAGCTTCATATTTCTGCATGTTCGCAGTCTGGCCCATCTTCGACGGGCGTATTTTGTGACTTGCGGCACTCTTGTTCATCATAGGTCCGGAATATCATTAGGAGAAACATATCAAAACTCCCCATTAATCCCACTGGAGTTTAATCCTGAATTCAAGATGGCGTCCAATATGGCTGCCATAAATTTATTAAACACATTCAGGTGACTATAATGAACGTATTTACACATAGTGTGGCAGCATATCAGTAATTCTGTTTTGTCGTCGTCCGATGAGGCATCGATGCCGTCGTCTGTCAATGTTGGGATTGTTGTTGATTTATTGTTAGATTTTAATTGCTTTGCGAGTTTAAACCATGTATTTATGGGAGTATTTGGATCATTAACTTTCTCAGTAATGTTAGTATCGTGTTCAGACTTGCACTTTCGGATTAGTTTAGTTACTTCTTTTCTCAGTTTTCGAAAAGTGGCCCATGCGGAATCGGTGTTGATGCGTTTCGCTTTTTTATGAGCTCTATTGCGTTTCCTCATCTCTTTCCTGATAGTGTTGTTGAACCCGGGAATATCATTAGGCCTAATTGTGACTAATGTATTTGGTATAGTTTCCGATGCTGCTTTGGAAATGGTGTTCGAAATAGATTCTGCTGTGTTGTCTAACTTTTTGCTGCTAAGAAGTTTTTGCCAATTGACTGCATTTAGTTGTTCACTGAAAGCATCATAATTGCCTTGTTCATAGAGCCATCTTTTTCTTTTGTATGCAGCTGTTTTCGTTTTTTGGGATTTTAGAATAGCAACTACCGGACAGTGGAATCTGACTAGTTCAGGAATGAAAGGATCTGCAACAAAACTTGTGATGATGTGTCTCGCTTGTTTGACAAATATTAGGTCGATTAGTGAACAGGAGTTTTCAGTAAAATGAGTGGGCGTAGAAATTAATTGTTGTGCGTCATAAGAAGTGATGAGCGAAGTTTAAGTTAAACACGTAAGTTTGTTTAACACATGTTTTATTTGCAGACCATGTCAATGATTATTGTTAATTCAACAAAACGTTCAAAATCGTCCCGAAAAACTATGAAGCACGACTCACGAGGCCACATCGCCTTCATCGGATGAACCTAATTTAGGAGTTAAAACGATTTTTGTCGGCAACAAGTGTATTTGGCATGTAAAGTTATCGTATTATTCCATACAGGCTATATTTCATAACATACATCTTTTGGTGCTGATGTCAGTTTTATGGACCTTGGATTGGGACATTTCCTTATTCGCGATCAGCTGTTGTCAGCTTAACGACACAGGCGCGCGACGCAGTTCGGTGACAATACGACTGCCTGACAGCGTACAATACGGCACTTTATTGCTGGGTAGCAACAATGCAAAGTCAATGGGGCAAATATGAAGGTATATAATAAATAAGTATATAGTGTTTCTTATTTCAAGATACGGTTGCAAGTACATTGTAACATACTCATATATGGCGGCCATCTTGGACTTCTTTTATATAGGTTAGTATATAATTTCACATCAAAGTTACAAAAAAACACACATTCATTGTTTTAATAAACACATAATTAAAAAACGTATATTCTTTGATATGACAAATTAGTGAAAGTATGTAAAATAGTCACATTTGGCGGCCATCTTGGATTTTTTTCATATACAGTTAAGGAATTGAATTTTAAAGTTTCCCATTTGTGTCGACACGTTAATACATTCATTATACTCTCTTAAATGGTTTAATTACCTCCTGAGGATGTAATTATATGGCACAATATATCTAGTTGGCAGCCATCTTGAATGTATGCAGATTTCTCCAAATGCTCAAAGGTAACAGGTTGTCATCAGTAGGATTCTAAAACTAAATGTATTCAAAACAAGCTAAAGCCCAAAAATCGGCCTTTGGCTGCCGGACTAAAAACAGAATTGGGAAGTTAATTTATTCTGCCAGAAATTCTTCGGCAATATGGCGACCGAAGCGTTGTAAACTTTGTACACTTTATGTAGTCGGACAAAGGAGCGATACATATTAATATTTTAATAGGCAAGTCACCCATTGTAATATATGCAGGTTATTTAATATAATTTGTG
>CM055269.1:17008904-17035111 GCA_029237695.1 Conchocele bisecta | reverse complement strand
GAAACAGACAGTAGATGAGCAATGCGTTACGTACATATAATGATCTTGTTTCATAGAGACCCGAAGTAGAACATATACTAATGCTTCTTAAGACATTGCTCGACTCAAATTTATCATCTCTTTCCACCTCTGTATCCTGTTCTATGTTCTCCCCTAGCCCCAACTCTACTAAAGTCCTTATAACCATTAACATTCTCAAATATAGTAATTTATCTATGCATTTCATCTATACATGACTATCTATATCTGGAAATAAAAACTACAAAGTGAGAAAAAAAACAAATTTCTCATCAAGATCTGCAGTGATCTGTTAGTATTTTGTTTTATCACCCTTATCTGATTATTTGAACAGTCCAGAGATGAGCAGAGAACTACCAATGTCAGATATTTAGGGGTGAACGTGTTAATTCATGGGAATGAAATCTCGACATTACGTTATTTCCCGGAATAGTATTTCGTGACGAAACGTTAATTCACTGTAACAAAATTCCAATTCGTTGGAAGCAAATACATATTTGTGGGAACGTAATATATTAAAACAGTTCAAGTACACGCATTAATACAAATGTTTATGAATATGCGAACATTATGAACAATGTTTAAACGCAACTGTTAGATCATACATTGGAGCTGTACTCAGGTAACCAAACCTGTTTTTATGCAGCTGTCACATTACATAATTATTTAGTACACTAATGTATTATGATTTTTAATACACTGTGTTATTACAAGTTGTGGAAGCGCATTTTGTGCAACATGCTTATGTACGCACGTAATGAACTCGTGAGGACCTCGTTTAAATCTCATAATGGTACAGAAAACCTATACAACACAAACATGTCGCGATGGGGTGAGAAATGTTCAATATCAGCCAAATCCCGCAACAATACAAATATATCTCATAGTTTAATAACTATATCTAAGGTTATTAACTGTTCTAGTGTTTGACCACGGGGCATTTTCTGGGTAATACGTTTAATACAATCATCGCTTAATATGCTTCAGGGAATAAACGGTGTTACTTGTTAATTAGTTCACGGTTATAAGTTTTAATATTCCGTTTAAACTTCTGGAATAAATACAAATACTAGTATTACCATTGTTGGTTAGTACTGGAAAATCTGCGCTACTCGCAACGGCATGCATGTATCTCTATCTATTTTCCTTATTTCTTAACCAAAGTATATGTTGTGACCACTCATTTGAACCGTCTCGGCGAGACGGTTCAAATGAGTGGTCACAACATATACTTCTGATGAGAAATAAAGAATTTCTTGAGCCTTGCCGGATATTTTTTTCCCATTCACGACACTAACCTACTATTCTCTATATAATAGTAGTCGTCAACGCAGGTAACACTATTTGTATTTTCCGAATGATTCCAGATGCAGAAATAAAAGAAAGATTAAAGAAGGTGACATGGCTTTGGGTAATCGTGTCAATATAAGTCTACATTTATGTCTGTAACTTACGGAGCCCCACAGGGGAGGCAGAATTCTTTTTTTTATTAATTCTTTCCCACGAAATAACCATTCGTTCCCACGAAATAACCGTTGAATTCGTTCCTTTAATTTAGCAATTTGTTACCACTAATTAACAATCCGTTGCCACGAAATAACAATTCGTTCCCACATGAACGAATTGTTAATTCGTGTGAACTAATTGTTATACCGTGGAAACGAATTGTTAAATTGAGGAAACGAATTGTTTAATTGAGGGCACGAATTGTCATTTTGTGGGAACGAATTATTAAGTAGAAGGAACGAATTGTTGACTTGAGGGAACGAATTGTTATTTCGTGGGAACGAATTGGTAACAAATAAAATCCATGTCCACTGCGGGGTCAGTAGTAACTTGAGAATGGGGCTTATGTGACTTGTGGATATTGAAACTTCGGACATTCTGAAGCCTGATAAGGATAAAAACTAAAGGTTTATGGTTTAGAAGCATTACGGGTGTTTCATTGACTGAATGAAGAACAGTGCAGGCCCTGATCAGACTGCGCTGATGCGCAGGCTGCTCTGGAACTGCACTGGTGACATAACCCTTAAGCCCTGTTTCTCCAATCACTGTCACATTTATTAACAAAAGTAATGATCTTTTGGCACATTTCGTAAACTAATTCGGCGTGTCAGGTAAGAAAGAAGGGAAGAGAACCCTTCATGAGCGTATTCATTTATTTGATTCCCACAATATATGTAGATCTCGTGTTGTACATACATGTACTACGCAAACTGAGATGGCAACTGCATGCGCTGTATAATATACAGTAGCTTGGGAATGATTACATATACTTTATACATATACCCCGTCACAATTGGGAAGCAACTATCTTTGATATCAGTGATACGTTCCCGCGAACTAAATACTTACATGCATACAAATAAACTCTGGATATCCATATGACGTGTTTGTTGGAGAGCAGCGTAGTCGTGCTTTGACACTATATCACGTATGATTGCTGTAATACAAACTGTAAGACAAGTTTAAATTAATATTCCGTTGTGTTCCACTCATTTATAACTTCATAATGTCAATGCTTGCACGCGTATGGCCCTACATTTACTACGTGGGTGTATATGTATTACATGGACATAGATATCACATTTTTCTCGAAGAAAACGCTTTTTGTTATATGTTGGATGACCGTTCCTGAGACACTAGCAGGGCTTAAGACAGAACACTGTCATACGTTTCAGTTTGTGCTTCGTGTTTCATGCTGAAGATGGATAGTTTTCTCATGAAAAATATAAATATTGTTATTATTTCTCACCAAATACACATGATGTTACCACTCAGAGGAACCGTCTCATTTAAATGGGAGGTTCATAATAGTAATGTAAATAGAAAATAAATGCTTGAAACAGCGATACATGTTGGATGACCATTCGTGAGACCCTACCGGGGCTTTAGAAAGAAATGCAGTCAGATGCTTCAGTTTGTTTTACGTGTTCAATGTGAGAAATCTGTTAGCGATAAGTGAATAGTGGCCTACATGTTTGACAGTTCCTATATACACACAGAAGATAGTTTCATTTCAACTGCATATTTAAATGTTCGAATCTCACTAGTCTCAGACTCATAATTATTAATTGTAAATAGTGTAAATAGTGTAAACCTATTACATTTAGACTACGCTTATGGGAATATGTACATTTGTATATGTGTTATTTTCTGATTTTGTTATCGTTTATTGGCCACTTATTTGAACCGTTTATGTTGCGTTTCGCCTAAATTTTAGGAAGAATCTGTGTCATGGACTGTCGCAATTTCTGTTTACTGGCACAGTCCTTGATACAAATGAACAGTTTCAATAAAATCGCACTTGCAATGCTTACTTTGTGGTAACCGTGTCATGGGGGACTAAACTTAGTAGGACTAAAATGTTCGTAAGTGCAAAATTATGATAGTCTGTAAATTTCACATTAACATACACGTGTTTTAATAATACTCTAGTTTTCATCGGCAGCTGGTCAGTAGTTTTCATTATATCAAAGTCCATGTGTAGTCGATCTTTCTGGTACCCCTTGTACAATTATTATGTCGTGTATTCGACTAATGCTTTTGCTTTCAATACGAGAAATAAAGTGTTCTTTGACTATGATATGGATGGGCCCCTTTTTAAATGACCAGTGCGCACATTAAAAAACCGTAATTGACTATTTAAACGCGCTGCGTATTTAAATCATTTGAAGGCGTGCAGTTCAATCGAGTTTGTGCGGCCGTTGAACGTAAGCTTCGAGTCGATTTAAACCATTTAAATCGATAAACAAGGGAAAAACAAGTGACAACGTTAACCTGTTATTTCAAGTTTTAAACGGAGATAATTGCCAAAAATGCAAACTTTATCGGTTGATGCAATTTGGAAGTGATACAGCAAAATTCGCGTTCGTAGATTACCGAATAGCGGAGAAAAGGGTTGCTACAAACTTTTTCAGAATTCGATGGATGACCAATATATTAGCCGATCTATAAATAGATCGGCTAATAATAATTATACGTCCCCTGTGGGGCTCCGTACAATATAAACCTTATTATAGCACAAACCTGTTTATAAACGTATGCGTATATTATATTAAGAAAATAAATGACTGGTAAACCGATAGCACAAAATCAGAACTTCAGAAGTATCCTCCTTGTCAGCGTTAGGACAGACATTGTCATGTAGTGATACGACAGTCAGTCACCGTGCAACGGAAATGTGGGAATAGCATTAACCCTTTCACCCCTAAGTAACTAGAATGGATTTTGATACGTTAATTTTGCATCCAATCCAACCGTCACGAAATGCTGTTCAGATTGGTTCATGAAAAGGTGGTGTTTATGCTCTAAAAAAATATGAAATTTACTCGCAAAAAGTGCAGATCCTGATGAGACGGCTCGTTACGAGCCGGCTCATCTGGATCTGCACTGTTTGCATAAACAGCTATAGCTTGCTTTCGGGTTCAAAGGGTTAAGGTAGTTGTACCCTCGTTGTGGCCCCATGTAAATTCAATGGAAATCTAATAAAAAGCAAGCTAATAAAACAATAACGACTGGCACAATTTAAACCATATGAATGAGATCTGTATGTTATTATGCAAATACTGCTACCAATAAAAATGCACGCACACCTGTAATATGCAAATACTAAACCCATTTTGATGTACACGCCTCTACACATGTGTGTAGACTAATTATACTTGTAAAACACAAAAATGTGCTTCTTATTTTCTAACTACAGCAAATGGTATGATTTACTTACTGGCAACATATGTATAAAGACTTATTGGACACACATATATTATTTATTGTTGTAAGTTGTTGTCCTTTTATAAGTAGGGTTATTTATTAGATTTCCTTAGATTTTGGCCGTGAGAAGGGCACAACAACCTTAACCCGTTTACCCCTAAACATAGTATGCTTCATGTTAAACTTGTGATATTCCATTAACCAAAAAATGGTAATGTTTCAAAACCATAACAATTTGGTTCCGGTACAATCATCTATACCTGTGTATTCAAGAACAAAAGCTGTCGAAGTAAAGGATGCAAGAAAATATAACTAAAGCTTATTAAGCTCTAAACTGATTCAAATTGTCAGAAGTGCAAAAACAAAGCAAGTCATACAGAGTCATAAAATATGCAAATATGAAGCAAAATTCGTCGATACTATGACGATATCTCATAGTTTTACTGTAGTTTAACGTTGTCCAACGTTATTAGCGTGTCTCGTGATTGACAAAGAAACTGTTATCTGTGTACTAACCTTAAAGGTACATGCCCACATGCACAACATGTTCTTTATAGGAATTAAATAAGTGTATAATTGCATCACTATTCCACCAGTTCTAATAGTTATAAGTGCCCGCTATACAGATATAATCATGTAGTAATACATTGTATTTATTTTACTGATAGTGACTCGCGGTGGTATCAGGCTATTTTCATATGCAAATGAGACATGCTATTTATTAATTATTTATATTAATTAAATGCGTTATCTGAACAAATATTATTTTCGACAGATTACAAAGTTTGATCATTGCACATCAAAAAATAAATACAGAGAATATATAGTAATGTCCGTTAACAGTTTAAGGAAACACGGTTATCGCCCCTGATATAAGTGTGGAATTTACGTCTTATATAAAATATATAATAATGCCAACCAATACGTGGGGTAATGGTGAATTAATGTTTATTTTGCCAGAAAATGTCTCAGATGATGTTTATAATATAAAGAACATTTGTTCCTACTAAGTGGGCATGTACCTTTAATACAGGCGTGTATTGTACGTGATATAGAGAATAGTAGGTTAGTGCCGTGAATGGGAAAAAATATCCGGCAAGGCTCAAGAATTTCTTTATTTCTCATCAGAAGTATATGTTGTGACCACTCATTTGAACCGTCTCGCCGAGACGGTTCAAATGAGTGGTCACAACATATACTTTGGTTCAGAAATAAGGAAAAAAGATAGAGAATACTAGGTTAGTGCCGTGAATGGGAAAAAATATCTGGCAAGGCTCAGGAAACGGGATGGGCGAGGCTCTGCCAAGCACATCCCGTTTCCGTGCCGCGCCAGATATTTGTTTCCATTCACGGCACTAACCTACTATTCTATTTATCCCGTCAACACCTACAAATGGCTGTAAAATGCAAAAATTGTATTGACTGGATATCAAAAATGTTTCACGGCACCGTGTTTCACGGCACATACGCACTGTGTTGACGGGATAAATATGATTATCCAAACATTATACTCGACAAGACGTGTATTGTGCCAGATTCAACGTTTTAGCCGAAAGTAATGACAACTAATGTTAATATCCACTGCCGTACCCGTACCACGGTCGTCTATGGCAGATGTTTTCTATGTCGTATTTAACTGAGACTTGTGTCTTCTGAGAATATATTTCTCTACGTTATTGGAATTGGTTATCACTGTTGGCTGAATCACAATGAGAGCAAAAATACATATTCAACAGGCGGAAGTTCATAGATATAAGACTTTCCTATTTGAATAAGCTTGAGTTCATGATGTATGATTTACGTCGAACGTGACGACTTATTGAAACGTTTATTTCATCAAAGTAATGAATATTTGCACATTTAATAGAAATAGGCGATGTGTTTGGTTTAGACTTTTATTTGCACATTTAATAGAAATAGGCGATGTGTTTGGTTTAGACTTTCACATTATTTGTATGTGAGCCCTTCATGGGCACATTTTTAATTGACTTTTACTCATTTATGGCTGTGACGGGCGAACTGCGACTTATGTGTTATGGTAGATCCAGATCAACATGTGCATCCGCTCAGTCTGATCAGGATCTACACTATTCGATATTCCATCAATGAAACACCCGCCATGCTTCTAATACGCAATTGAGATCGCTATCAGGCTACTGGCGTTTGCTATTTTATCAAGCGGTACACTGGTCACAAATCACATAAGTCCCATTACTCCAGTCACGGCAACATTTATGTTTTAGGGATTAAATTTCAAGTGTATTAATTATTTGTTTTCACCATACATAGTTATGTTCTCCTTTGGTGTATAGTTCATTGCGTCCATCAAAGTAAACCAGATACATACAAGAGTGTTAGAAGTTAATGTTGATAAAGATGTCCCATATGATTCGTCAGAGACAACAATGAAACGGCCAGAAAACCAACTCTTTCAATCGGGCAAACGTGCAGCTCACCATACATTGCATTAGAACAGTATTAATGTACAAGTCAATACACAACTGAATATAAATGAAGAAAAACGCCACCTAATGAAACACAACCGCAGTATACAACAGACAAATATTGTAAATGTAGCGATAAGAAGGAAATAGAACGATATGAAATGCAAGCCACAATGGACGACATGGATGAATAACGAGAAGGCATATCACCTGTTCTATAGAACAATACGTACTACCACATAACCACTGGATAAGCAGTTTCAAGATATAAAACAACATGAAAACAGCACTAGTTGCAGCAAAGGGCGGTAACTTTCTTCTAGTGAATGACTGATAATCCAATACGGCCATCCACGGGTACATCCCTACTTGATTTATAAAACATCCTTCATTGCGTGCAATGTTTGGCAGTCATGGCGTAACTAAAAATGAATGAATGTGCAATGACCAGCAGTAGGTTGCAGCAATATAGGCTTGGGGAACACCTTGGCAACAATTATTTTTAAATCTCCGACATGTGTGTGGTATATTGGTGCTAAGCAACCTGTGGGTTATTCTGCCCACTGACCTTTCAAGTCAGTACCCTTGTTGTATTCGCTTGTACCGTTTTCATTCGTTCAATTCCGTGGACGTTTGTTTGCTGGTGCTTCATTGAAGTTTATGATATGTAACATGTATCTGTGACTACATTGATATTTACCTGGGCTCTTCAGTCTCCTTTCAGTACACTGTTCGTATTTTGATGACGTTCCCAATTTGCTCAGTTGTTGAGATGTTTGTATTATTCAAATAAATTCTGCAGTATATTATACACCAACAACATGTATAAAATCTTCGAAATCACTTGAAAATCTGATTAGATGTGTCGTACCGTTTACAAATGATTTGCATTGACAAGAAGCATAATTCACTTTTATGTACATGTCCCTACCTGGGCTTCAATAATACAATAGTTATCCTGTGTGCATTTGTTTAATCTAGGGAACCTGGTGATAAAGAATAATTGCCTAGTGGTTGTATTTCCTCATCTTCTTTAAGCATTATTAGTTTGTTGTTGCAGGCAGCCAGCAACAAAAGACACGTACCTATGCAATCTATTTTCGATTCGGCTTATATTTAAGGAATTGGCTCGAACACCTTCCATAGCCAAACACACGATTTCCGAGAGTGGATGCTATGGGAAACGTTATTTGTATTTATTTGTGTATGATTTATACACTCTGCATAATAAACATAAATGGAGAAATTCTCTATGGAGCTTCAATACGTTGGCGGCCGACGAATGTCACAAACCAGGTAACATGACATGTCCGTTTATCTAGTACTTATATTAACCACGTTGATACATTTATATGTAAGTACATGTATGTAGTTTATCAGGGAACACTAATTATCATTCTCGAATCCATTAATAAATAAACAAGAACAATTATAACATGAATGATCATGTTATAAAAGAACGCTTTGAGTGTATGTTATTATTATTGAGGCCAACTACATGTTTGCAAGTAGCATGTAAAGTTATAGATATCAGGGTATGGGATCAGTGGTTTCCGAACCTGCTTTTCCGACGTGACGTATTCTGTGACGTCATTTTTACAGTAAATGTTCTTGAAACTTTTCCAAGCAAACGGACGGATTTCGATGATATGTATCACACCATAGAAGTGACATACCGGTTCGATGATATGTATCACACCATACATTCACGTTCTTTAGATTTTTATTCACATACATGGTAACCGATTCTTCGTCAAAACCAGAAAATTGTTAGATTAAAGCAAACTATACCATAATGCAAGAACTGGCATCATTAAACGAAGCTAATCCCCTCGCACTGGCATCATTAAACGAAGCTAATCCCCTCGCTGGCAGCCTTGATAATAAAAAAGTACTCCGTGACCTTGGGCGGTCGAACGTGGGTCATACGAGTCTACTCATATGCTAAACCATGCTCCATAGACACACATTATGGTCAAATAATATCAAAATCGTGGAAGCAGTTCACAAGTTATTGAAAAATGAAAGGCGTTACTAGCGTACGTACATACGTACGCAGTACATGGACTAACGATATACCAGCTCTTGCCTGTCGGCGAGGGGATACTAATTGGCAACCAGTTAAGCATTTAATGCGTTATGTTTCATTAAACTCTGTCTTTCCATTATAAAGATATTACATTCAACATCCTGCACCACCTTTAATTGACATGGCGCAATTTTAAATATTGCGCGGGCCCAATTTTCCCAATTTTAGTACTTTCCCCTAACAAAAAAAACCGGCATCTAGTCGCACGCTGACTGAGCCGCGATCTATAAACTTACCCAGGGAGATTACATTGCAAACATAGTGTAACGCGTCCACTGGCGGTTTGTTTCGGTGAGTCTGCACAGTACAACAGTCCGACTTGGCAACGCCACCTAGCGACTTATCATCGACACTACAGTGCATGATATAAAAATCCTAAAACCATCAACTTCTAAAACTGGCGTTTTGAAGAAAGTCATGAAATATGCAATCTTAAATTCGATAAAATTGACGCAGTACAATTTGAACGACGTTATAAGCCAAAGATATGAGTGCCAGAAATAATCCACATTCAAACACATGAAAATGTTTGCCATTTCTCCATTTCATTGTCGAAACTCCAGACGGTTTTACAGAATGTGAAAGCCGTGGAAAATGTATACTGGATATCAAATACTCCTACAAGCACTAATATGAACTTGTGAGTGAAATTCACGACAGGTCATACATTACATCAAAACAGAAATCATTGCCTTGAAAAAGTCTGAGAAATATTACACACACACAAGTACACATTCAAACGGCTGTATGTCAAACATTGTTCTGCGACTTTGCACTGCAGTGGAGTAGTCAGATTCATGCAGAGGGGGTGTGAATTGTGAATGGAGTTTGGAAGGGGTGCGAGAACATACATTCAATTTCTTCCATTGTAGTGATTTTCACATATATTATACAGGTAGTAGTTATTTCCCCCAGAAAACGTAGGTTAAAGTAAAAAAATACACACCTGACCAAATGTTACTGGGATGCAATTACACACCCACTGGTGAATCCATGTGACAAGTGTTTTGTATGATGTGGTGTTTGTGAATGAGCTGATAAGACACGTGTTGTGCCTTTGCACTTAATGACTGGGTGCCAGACATCCTTCAGCAAAGTTGCAAATCATGATTTGAATTGGGGTCCCATCTGTGGTTTGGACAAAGTGTTCTTTATAGGAATTAAATATTAAATAAGTATAATTGTGTAACTATTCCAACAGTTTTAAAAAATACGAGTGCCCGCTACACAGAAATATTCACTTAGTAATCTTAGGTTTACTGATAGGTTGTATCATCGTGCTATTTTGATTGTAAATGAGGCAGGTCATTTTTAAATTATTTATATCAACTAAATGTGTCACCTGAATAAATATTTGTATTGACTTGTTACAAAATATGATCATTGCACATCAAAAGAAAAATAGAGAGAATAAATAGTTGTTTCCATTAACATTTTAAAGAGTCAATGTTATCGCCCTTGATATCAAAGTGGCAATTCAAGCTTGATGTAAAAATAATAATAATGTAAAATTAACATGGTTGATATGATTTTTTTAAGAATTTTACCAAATTTTCTACGACGGCCATCTTGGATTATGCGACAACTTCCATTTGAACAAATATGAAAATGCTTCACCCACGCACCACAACTGTGAAGTCTGACCAGCGTCGGCCAAACGGTACATGAGAAGAAGACGAAATCTATAATTAAAGGATGACCTGTCGGCGGCCATCTTGTATGATGTATCATCCGATTTTGACAATACCCACGATACCTTTGCCATGTGCCAGATACAAAATCAATGCGTGAAAAAACAAAGGGAGAACACTGGAATATTAGTGAGGCAAGAGTTGTGATAAATATACAAAAAGGAATTCCAGTTATGCTTGGGACACAAAATCAGTACATGTATCCGAAAAAAACAAATGAAATCAGTATGGTAAGATATGTTATTCTTGCTTTTAAGGACTAGAGCAAGTGAGCGGTGAGCGGGGTCTCACACATACCCTCGGCCGCAGTAAAGTCATTTGGCCTTGACCTTTGGCATGAAAGCCGCTTAGGTGAGATATAGAATGAAAATATGTTGATAAAGAAGTATGTGACATTTCCAGTCGATCTAACATACGGTTGCAGATAAATTGTGTACTTAAAACTTTAATGCAAATATTTCAAAACATTTAACACAATTTGACCTTGACCTTGGGCATGAAAGTCACATGCGTGGGCTATAAAATGAAAATATGGATGTTGATTGTTGATAGACAAATATATGTTTACTTAAAACTTTAACGCATATATTTCAAAACATTTAACGCAAGTTTCAAAGTAATTTCACCTTCACCGTGTGCATGAAAGCCGTATAGAATGTTTGTTTAATGGTGTTTAACGGCCTATCAACAGCTATGGTCTAATACTCACATAAAGGATATAACTGTCGGAGACCAAATGCCAAAGTTGTTTGTTTGTTTATTGGTGTTTAACGGCCTATCAACAGCTCAGGTCATATAAGGCTGGGCAAACGGGTTCGATCCTGTATTAACCTGCTGCATTGGGGGGAAAATCCCAAAATCAGAACGGAATAATTTCATCGAGAAAAATATAGTCAGCCCTGAAATTAGAATAACCTGACCTGATGCCAGGTCCATACCACACCAAAGTCACTTGCCTCTTTCCCTAAAAAAGGATTACGAATAATCGTAGTACTCACACAAGAGATATAACCAGATTCAACTGTCACATACAAAATGCCAAAGACGTATGTGAGGGCCAAACCAGGTCTCCAGTCGGATTTCCGGTAAGGATGAATCGCGATTGTTAAATTACCCATCACATGCACCCACCAGGGCTATAGAAAGAAAATATTGATCTTCTAACTTCATAAAGAAGTATATATATGAAGTTTCAAGTCAACCCGACTTGCGGTTGCAGAGACATTGTGTACTTAAAAACTTTGACATGTTTGATGCAAATATTTCAAAACTTTAAGTAATTTGACCTTGTGCAGGAAAGCCACATCGGTGTGCTACAGTATAAAAAATATGGATGACGATAAAGAAGTATATAAAGATTCAACTCAATGCGATTTACGGTTGCAGATATAATGGGTACCCAAAAACCGTTAACGCAAATCTTACGGATGGACGAAAATACAAAAACTATATACACCTCGACATACTTTGTATGCCTGGGTATGAATCATGATTGAAGGCACTGTGTTACAGATGATGCCTCAATATGTTGTTTGTCACATCATGCACTGCAAATGACCAATATCAACCAATTGCACCATTTCATTCGAAGACAAATTTCGAAGTCGAAATTTATTGTACATATGTAATTTGTTACAAGTTTGACCATTGGCATTGATTTCAATTATAATCATGATAATAGCACAAAAATACATCATTAATTCGTAAATTTTCGTTTCCCTTCGAAAGTCTACAAAGTTTGTCTTTGGTCTATTCTGGATGTTTCAAGTAAAATCCTTTATTGCGAAGATATCTGAAACAATGTGAAACCAACCAAATATAGACTTTATAGACTGTGGACGTTAAACAGAAATTTATGAATCAAAGATTGAATGCAATACCTTAAATGCTAATCACTCTAGGTTGGCGGTAGGATTTTTAAATTTGCTCAAATATGTGTCTGTGACTGAGAAATGGGGCTTATGGGATTTGCGACCAGTGTAGATACACATATCCGCACAGGATCTGCACTGTTCACCATTGCATCAATGAAATCTCCATCATGCTTCTAACAAGCCACATCATTATCAGGCTACAGGAGTGTACTATTTGATCAGGAGCTACACTGGTCACAAATCCCATAAACCACATTCTCCAGTCACAGCCACCGGTTAAAGTAACGGACCAATACCTATAAATACATTAAATATACCTAAAAGCATCAATAAGTAAAATAAAATAGGCTAAACAAATTATTTACTCCCATATATCACACATGGAGTAAATACATTTTGTTTAGCTTATTTTTCTCTCACTTATTGATGCTCTTAGGTGTATTTAATGTATTTATAGGCCATGGTCCGTTACTTCAAACTGAGGTCACAGCCACATATGTGTAAAAGCATAGTAAATATATTTCTGACCATTTCAATATCTAGTCCTTCGAGTGTCACATAATCAGAAATGTACAAATGCCATTCTGTCCACCACAAGAATAAGTCACCGATTCAAAAAATATTGACAAATCTTAAAACTGCACAAGTCAGATTTGTGTGAATAAGATTCATTCTCAATTCCATCAACACAAGAAGTAACATGTCTTCACGACACATCCTTTCAACAGGTTGATTAGATGATTAGAGCAGAAATCAGAGTTAAGAACCACACAAACACTGCCACTGGCATGGATGGTACTCCGGTTAAATGGTTAATTTTTTGTAACTGAACTTGTCTTTCTCAAGCTCTTCCTCGAGCGTTATATTTTCAGATGTCGCTGACCTTAAGATGATGACAGTCTGTCATGGCGACACTATATGTTGCTTCGTGTACGTCAGGAACTGGATCAGTTCCCATTTCGCGAGTGTTTGGCAACTTGTTGCCCAGGTGGAGTAGTGTTTTCAGGCAGCGATTCTTCTGGTGGCCTTTGTCCTTCAATAGCAGAATGAGAAACAATTTCCGCCTTATCTGCTTCTTCTGAAACCGCCCATATACTATCTCAATAGCCCTGCTGGTGTCTGCCTCGACTGCAGGGTGAAGTTGAAGAGGCTCGACGAATAATCCAGATGGCTAAGATCTGTAGACGGCTTCCCTGAAACAAACAATCAAACACTATTATGTACATGGTTAGCCTTTTATTGAATTTCTTACCAGTATTAACCATTACTCAGCAAATGACTCCGCAACTTTCCAACATGAAACAGTGCTTAGAGAACTACATCCCATCAAACTCACAACACTTGGATAAATGTGGTAAGCGAGTAAGCCACATTGTTCATAGTTGTGAACAGTAACTCTTGAAATCTACAACCGTACTGTCCGTAGCAGTGAGCGAGTGAGTGAATAGGGTTTAACGTCCGCTTTTCTGACATAGAGGTACAAGCCTCAGGGAGTCTACACGCAGACGGGTCAACGGGGTCGTGTCCCGTATCCACCTGTCCCGAGGGGGGTAAATCCCAACTTCAGAACTCAATATTTACAATCAAAATATATATTCAGTCCTGAAATTAGAACAACCTGATCTGGTGCCAGGCCCTCGCCACACCAGCATCATTTATCCCATCCCCTAAAAGTAATAGGATTAGCACTAATCTTATTTTTATATATGGGGCATAGCCCGACTCAACTCTCACATACAAGAAAGCCAAAAATGTACATGAGGGCCAAATCCGGTATAGTGGGTTCCGGAAAGTATGAACCCAATCGTTAAGCCAGTTTAGTCGCCTTTTACGACAAGCAATGGCTACTGCAGCACTATTCTCAGGATCAGTTGATCCCGCCCCGGTGCCTGCACGGGGCTGTCCGTAGCAGAGTTACGTTTCCATTCATAGTCTTCCTCTGCAGAATAGTGAATAAGAGATCTGGTTCGCAAATTAAATGTAGCAGCTAAAGTTGGGGTCCCATCCACAGGTTGAAGTAACGGACCGAGGTATATATGTGTGTGTTATAGAGGGAGTAACAACATTTTTTTTAACTTTTTGTTTCCGTTTATGGACGCTTTTAGGCATATTTAATGTATTTATAGACCTCGGTCCGTTACAATGTACTTCAACCTGTGGTCCCATCTAGTAGGCATAACAGTTTGCCTATAAGAATTAAATAAGTGTATAATTGTGTAACTACGGTACATGTATTCCACCAGTTTTAAAATTTTACGAGTGCAGGCCCACTATACACATATAATCATTTAGTAATATTGATTTTACTGATAGTGACTCGCGGTGGTATCAGGCTATTTTGATATGCAAATGAGACATGACATTTTTAAATTATTTATACCAATTAAATGTGTCACCCGAACAAATATTTTTATTGACACATTATAAAGTACGATCATAGTGCACATAACAAAACTAAGCAGACAGAATATAGTTTCCATTAACCTTTAATGGAAACACAGTTATCGCCCCTGATATCAGTGACGAAATTCACGTTTCATATAAAAAGAAAAAGTACAAAATGGGGGGAAAATCCCAAAATCAGAACTGAATATTTATAATAACAAAACTATATATTCAGCGCTGAAATCAGAATAATCCTGGTCCGATACCAGGTCCTCACCACACCAGAATCACTTGGCCCCTCCCAAAAGCAGTAGGATAAGTAATAATCTTACTACTTTTATAATGGGCAATAACCCAATTCAACTCCCAGGTAACAAAAGAGCCAAAGATAAAAATGTACTGAAGGGTCAAACCAGGCAAATAGTGATTCCTATATAGAGGAACTACTACCGTTAATTTACGTCGTCTCGTTCTCTCGACCACCACCCACGTAAAGTTTTGTATTACTTTTATAATAGTTTTTTTTTTCAGATGGAAAATATACAAATTAGGTCACAATTAACAACTAAAGTGTAAATCAGATCTGATTAGCTATTCTGTAGAGGAAGCCTACGTATATCATTTATTTGTTTGTTGGGGTCTAACGGCCTATCAACAGATGCGGTCATTTAAGGCCGGGTCAATGGGTTTAGTAATAAATCCCATATATTACCTGTACAAGTACATGTTCAAGTACATGTACAAATGGGGGGAAAATCCTAAAATCAGAAATGAATATTTACAATAAAAGAACTATATACTCAGCCCTGAAATCAGGATGATCCTAATCTGATGCCAGGTCCTCGCCACACCAGAATCACATGGCCCCTCCCAAAAGCAGTAGGATCAGTAATAATCTTACTACTTCTATAATGGGCAATAACCCAATTCAACTGCCAGGTAACAGAAAGAACGTATTACTTTTATAATATTTTTTTTCAGATGGAAAATATACAAATTGTGTCACAATTAACAACTAAAGTGTAAATCCGATCTGATTAGCTATTATGTAGAGGAAGCCAACATGTATGAATGGAATAGTAACTCTGCTACAGACGGTACAGGAGTAGATTGTAAGAGTTATTGTTCGCAACTACAATAACATGGTTCAATAATAATGAGACATCAGTGATTCTATATTTTATGTACATATTGGTGTCGTTTTTCTAAGTTTCGATGTAGAACCAATAATTCATTAAACTGTGTTTATTCCATTGGGTGACAGTCCAGTTGTTACATTTATAACAGTATAGCCAATTGTTCTCGTCATTTTTTAAATTTTATTTCCACTTCAAGGGACATGACGTAAATATAGCTTTACATTTACATTTTTTTCTTTTCAACGGCATAAAACATCAACTGAAGGGGCATCTATTTAGAAAAGTGTCAAGAATATGGTAAGCTAATTGTATTAGTGCGAAACAGAGAAATTTAGTAACAAGTCGTGGAATTTCTCATTTATGGTAACCCAACAACATGTATTTAATATGAATCAGTAAAGTTAAGCAAAACAAAATAGCTTGGCAACTAACAGAATGCTGTGTTTTACCACATGTACCAAACATCGTTATAAAGCTACATTTAATTAATAGCACAGCCTCCAAAAATATGGGCGTAACGGCAATGATTATGTAACGGTAATGACAAAACGTGACGGTAATGACTTTCCATTTATTTAAAATACTAATACAGCATATATAACAAACATATTTAAACTTTGAATATGCTGTACAATATAACTTCAAGTTAGTGTTTACTTTTAATGTGATTGCCAATAGAAACCCACACTCCTTGCAAGCTGTGTCTGTTTTTTGTTGTTTCAGAGCTTTTACTAAATTAAATCCTGATATATAAATGTTGTAGGTCTGAATAAATGTGTCATTACTGACCGACAACTGATGGGACCTGGTTTATATCTAATTGACGCATCAACTGACTGGTTAGTATGGTAATTTATCATTGCCGTTACACGATCGTCATTACCGTTACACAATTTTGTAACGGAAATGACCGTAACGGTAATGATTTTTCTTTAAAAACTCCCATTTTTCACCCCTCTGTATACAACGCATCATGAAGGTAGAATATGCAGACAACGTTGTAAGTGTGTCTATCTACAAATTTTGGTTTCAGTCGACCTACATACATATGGACGTGTATAAACCGTGAACGGTAATGATGCATGTAATGTGTAACCTTAAAATTCAGAATACAGACCAGTCTCGTTCTCGGCAATGACTTAAGTTGTGTTACCACCGTGTTTATTTATAAATCGGGCGCCCATAAACAGTGTTCATTGCATTAGTAGCTGAGAGTAGGAAAGGGAGGTTACTCTGATTTTACTCCTTTTTTTTCAGCGTAACGGTAATGATTCGATTTCGCGGGACAGCTACATTAACGTCAGTATTTTTGACAACAAAAGGCAAATTATTGCAGAATAAGTTTAATGTCAATGTTAAACTATTTTAATTCAGATGCAATGTATAGTAAAGTACAAATTGACAAGATTTGAGAATTACGGGCTTGTGAACTGTGCTGATTGATGATCGGGACATGCCCCATTTGTTGTGCACCATACATATGCCACAACAGAAAATAATAACTAAACACACATAACAAGAATTGTAAATACTGTTTTCTTAATGGATTGGTATTATACATAGTTTCTTTACTGAAAAAAACAAATTTCCTTATAAATTGTGTGATTTGTCAGTAAATTACACCGGGACACCAGATGTACATAAAATATAGAATCACTGACATACATATCTGTACATGTATCAAACCAATGAAAACTGACATTCTGATCTGCATATAAAAAATGTCATTTCGGCTAATTCTGCGCACCGGCTAATGCACAATTCACGTAATGTTTTGCCCAGCTTACGTCAGAATAAATTATGTTGATTTTGGAATAAAGCTGATTAACGGTATACTAAGTCACAATTTTATCCCATTCCGATAGTTTGGTAAAAAGTTATTCAGAACATGGTCAAAATGATTAGTGGTCCTGCTTACTAAATGAATAGATCAACAACAGATCTGTTAAAGAAAGCTTCATAAACCAATAATACACATGCAAATATACCGACATTGGTTATCATTTTATTCCGTATTATTCGCAAAACACAAGGACAAAATGGACTGATATTTTGATAAAATTTGGCTGGGTCTCCGCTAGGCGGATACAGATAATAGACGACAGATGAAATAGTAAAAGCCATCTGTTTAGCCGTGATTATCTCGACTAAGAACTGCCTTGAATGTTCAGGGAATTTAGACGGAATATGGACATTTTCACGAAAATTATTATTAGGTGCGCAGAATTAACAGATACGATTGTAATCCCAACAAACATACAGTCTCCACCCCTGCCCATATTTTGTGAGGTCACCCCCAATGAAGCAAAGAAGTCCCTCATCACCACCCCAGACCAAACATGGGTACCCTGTGTACAAATAAATTTTAGGAAGCCCACCCACTGCAATACAAATACTTAATACAAATACTGCACTTCAATTTTTGTACTTGTTTGGTCACTGTTGTTATAGTTTTCTAAATCGTGTAAACACGTGACTTTCTGAAAACACTTGTCTTAAGAAAACCAACATGAATAATCAGACATGTAAAATATTGGTGTGTGCAAAGCCACATACACGGTGCGAAGCCGGGTACATCACTTACTTAATAGAAATACTGCACCGGCCTATATTCATGATATTTCGGGGAAAAGTCACCGCTGTGCAAATGCATGCAGTGTACCTGGATTCGCACACCTCAATTTTTTACTTATTTCATCACTGTTGTTACAGTTTTTTGACTCTCGGAAGGGGGGGGAGGGGGGGGGGGGAATGAAAGTAGTGTCTTTTTTAAGTGGCTAAAAGCCTATATAGACGATAGTGAATAGATAACAGATAATAGCCTAAATATATAATGAATTGACTTGTTGGACTGAAAACATATATTCAAAGTGAATCTACAGGTATCGAGGTGCCACAAACACACAGAGTCCGAGATGCACCATAAATTAGAAATTAAGCTATTTAAACAACAATTGTGGAAACAACATTGGTCGCGAAAACCAATGACTCGGCACATGCACAGGCAATGTTGAATATCCCCCACCCACTTGATTTCATGTTAGATTGAATACAATGGAATTTTTTTAGTAGCCCTGTGGCTAAAAGTGCTGTCGAAGTCAGCACGATTCAAATATTGGTCAACAGTAATAAAGAAATAATTCTTACCTGAAATGAATGTTTCGTGTCTGGAAGCCTAGTAGACTTATGTAAAATGTAGGTCAATTATTGATGCGTCTTGGGCCATGGCTGTCGCCGTATTGTCCTCTCAACTTTAGCAAATTTGCAGAAATGTACGTCTGTAGCATTCACAAATCGTCGAGTACACAATGAGTATCTGTATTTCCGTATTTAGAGCTTATCAACAATGAAGACAGCAATAATTTCAAGATGTCAACCAGTACGTGTAATGGCAGGACACGAAATATAGTATGACGTCACAATGAAAATACAATCGCATTTAACAACAAATAGCTGACTTTTTTAAACATAAATTTGTTATTGGTTGGTATATTACATTAAAAAAAAGTGTCCTGTGTCCAATAAATTGGACACATGACACTATGGCGTTTAGTAAAAAGGTTCAAATATTGACTCTTTATGTACCAGACGTTCTAAATGAGGCTCCATACGGGATAATCTATTTAAACTAAATTTCATTGGGAAGCTATTTTTTTGCAAATTACATGCGTATTATTATTTTAATATAACCTATCAATGTTTACAGGTGTTAGCATGTTTCAATATTGAACTAACATATAGCTTGTTGGTATTGGCACACTTTCATGTTACGAAGTTTCCCGCAGCGAACCCCATTCGGCCCATCGACCGATTGTAATTATAGAACGCCTGAAACTATTCACGAGAATATAGGCGTTCTATGAAAATAAAAAAGTACAATACTACAATGTCTGGTCGTCCAGGCGAGTGTGTTTTTTTTGTAATGAGGCTTTTGCTTGAGACATCGTAATCCGCGGGTTGTGAGGGCACATTGTGACAAATTGAAGACTTTTGTCATGGCTGTATGCTAACATGAACTATGTATAATTGAGGAGTCTTATCTTCTGTTGATATATGTTCTGATAACTACAATTAAATTGCACATTACATAAATGGCTTCCGCCACGTTGTCGAATTGTGTCTGTCACGTCATCGTAAACGTGTGGGTGGGTGATCCCTGAATTTGTCAGTGCCTTCATAAGTCCCATTAATCAATGCATGATATATAGTTTCATTGCAAATAGAGTAGGCTGCAATCTCATAATTGTTTATGCATGCACATTTATTTAGGCACTGGGTTTGTAATTTCATGTGGCTACACTTTTCAACTCATACATTACTATCTTGTCTACGACTACTTGCACCCATGTATATTCCTGCAAGATTCCGCTGATTATATATCATAGTTGTGTTGATATAATAAGAAAGGCCAACACATGTAAATGTAGATGGGGCGGTGGTTTATACGAAAATACCGGGTGAGCTTCACTAAATGTTGTCGATTAGGATGTGAATGCGCAGGCATTAGTCACACACGTACTCGTGATACTATCATCCGTTAATGTTACAGATGATATTCAACTACCGATTTGTGTGGAGTCTTGATGTTTCCAATCCTCCATTTAACTGTGCTCCTATACCGAGTTGTCTGACATCGGAACTTCTTCACCCATCTCTCAGTGGTAGTGTTACACCGACTGACTCGCGGATGAAGAGATGTACTGGATACCGCTGGTCATGTAGGGCGGGTTGTAATACCACCAACACAACACTGTCTACTCTTGTCGGACTACGGTATACAGATGTCGGGAGTTTTCTGGGAGACGAGTGGGAGGCAGCCGTCGGGATTTTCAATGTCACATTTGATAAAAACGACGACCTTTATATGTTGAAAATCGGGTGAGAAAAACATTCGTAATATATTATGAGAATGTAAAAGTATACTGAATATGACATAAGTGGTCTTTTTAACGCTTGATCCGTTAGCGAGAAGGGTCTAAAATTACTTGACGTATATGTGATGCTTTCACTGACCGAATGGCGAACAATACAGACAATGATCATGTGGTGTGTATATACCGGCTGATTTGAGTTTACAATGGTCGCTAAGTCACACGCACCATTTCTCTCATCACAGTCACATATGACATAAGCCATGTGATTTCGTACCAATGAATTGAAGACGATTTTTCATGAAACTGTTGTCTGTGATATTTTGCATACATGATATCGACTCTGACGTAATTTACGAATAATAGTGTAAGTTTTGTAAAGTCTGTTCATAAGATATCTTGTAAATTTTTCTTAGATACAAACTCACATGGCTTGTCTCATAATTATTAATCGGTCTCCAGTATGTACTGTATAATTAGTATATGATATGCAACGAATGCTTGCTCACTCGCTAACCGATTTCCAGGCGATTGCGCAGGGCGAACTCGATCGTCCTGCGCAAGCGCCTGGAATTCGGGTTATTTATTCACATACATTTATAAATGGCTGTTTAGTTTCGAGAGACCAAACGGAACACTTGTGGATTCACTTGGGGAGGGTCAAATTCGACTGGCGATTAGAAGCGACACAAGAAGAACAAACATCAGCCCAGCCCTGAATGTTTTCCCGATATACCGGTAAGTTCTCTACTGTCTCTGACAGGCTAATGAACATTATTGGGCTTTTGTAGTGTAGTAACACACTATATAATATATACAAAATAGAAAGCAAACTAAATACCCAAAATGAGAACCATGAAGAAGAAATTAACGAAATAAACCATGACACTTGACACGAGGACAGAAGTGATCGAGGAGTGTCTAACACGGCACAACGATGCACACCAGTAGTGAGCAGTCGCAAAGAAAAACAAAAATATATGTAATCTATATGTATGCCCAAGATCGCGGGTCAGTCTCAGAACGGAGGCCTATCCCATAACTGGGGCTAATCTCTGAACGGGGGACGACAAACGTGACGTCAATCCCAGAACGGGTGCCTATCTGATAATGGCTGGAAAAAGGCCGGAAGATTGCACACATGGGACATTTTCAAGACACGACTGTCATGGAAACAACTATGGCATATGTCTAATTCACTGCAATACAAAACACTTCAAACCCGACTTCTTCACCAGTTGCAGTCAATTTTATCTGGACGGTTGTGGCCAGAACATTACGTTACGTCAAAATGGCTATACCAGAACGTGCGGAATTGGCGTCCGTACTACGAAAAATTTACCGCGTTTTGGGATTAGCACCCGTTCTGGGATTAGCCCCCGTTCTGAGATTTGGCCCCCGTTCTGGGACTGATCCCCACCCTCGCCCCAATATGAGTCTTATATATAAGAACTGTAACAAAAGTCCCACTACAACTATTCCCCAAATGAACTACCGAGAACATAGCAGTAACAGCATGACACACACATTACAATGGTGTAAAGTACACGAAGATAAACCAAATCCATAGAAATCGAAGACGCTAGAAAATAAGTTGAGACATCGTAATTACAAGAAGCACAATAATCGCATAGTCGTCGGCACAAAGGTGTACTCCTTGATGCACGACCCCACACAGGAATATATAGATAACAAAACTAGATACATAAAACAAAAGCCTCACAGAACATAGGCACCAATAAATTCGGAACGAAGAGAGAAGTCCAAGTGAATTCATCGAAAAGCACATACATAGTATAATCACAATACAAGTAAGCATGACGACAAAAATACCCACTGTACCGTCGGTTGGCAAACTCTCCTACTAGTGGAGTAAAACCAGTATAATTTGCACCAAATCCACCCCACCATCACTGCATCTCCCACTTACATGTACCTTGCTGCCATGTATAGATGTCACACGTGCACACGTCAAATGAAACACTGCACATAAAGAGAGAATATTATGTTAGTGCCGTGAATGGGAAAAAATATCTGGCAAGGCTCAGGAAACGGGATGGGCGAGGCTCTGCCGAGCACATCCCGTTTCCGTGCCGCGCCAGATATTTTTTCTCATTCACGGCACTAACCTACTATTCTATTTATCCCGTCAACACCTACAAATGGCTGTAAAATACAAAAATTGGATTGACTGGATATCAAAAATGTTTCACTGCACCGTGTTTCACGGCACATACTCGCTGTGTTGACGGGATAAAAATAAAACATAAAACGAGTTTTTGTATTCACATTAACAATAAATAACTTCGTATATTTTCGAAATGCAACCACTTATACTTTCCAATAGTTTGAGAATACGGGTTAAACGTGTGTCCTTACTACATGGCGTCGTACACGAAAGAGTGCATAAGTATTACACGTTGAAATACAAGTTCCATGAGTTGTCTTTTGTATGTTTCCATAGTAACATGCCTAAGAAAACAGGGATATAATAGAACATTTGAATGTGATACAGCAGTATTCGTTGGTTACGTAATTTATATGAAATGCAGTATATTATCGCGTTATATGTGTGGAGAAGGAATAGTGCACCCCGGTGTTCCAATAACTGTAGATCTAGATGGTCAATATTCCCGTTGGTGGATTATCGACATGTATTACTCAGTGCTGTCGATCAAATGTAAATTTTATCAAAATTTAAGAAAGAGCCTTCTTTTTATTTCGTGGAATTTGGTCAAATATTGATTTTATTACGAACAATTGATTTGTCCGTGTGGGAATTTAATATGGCAAACAGGAGGTGGAGCAGTTGTGGGAGGAGTCAAAAAATATAATTTGGAAATTGACTCCGAAAACTTCACTCTGTATATGGGGATTTAAACACGGGGCAATATTTGATCAAATTTCACGAATTAAAAAGAAGGCTCATTCTGAAATGTTCCTTTAATTTAATATTATCGAAAAAAACATTATTTTTTAATTGTTTATGTAGCCGTAAAATTCGGGCAGCTTTCGTGAAACACAGTAATTACTATAGTTAACGTCGTGTAACTGTTCTGTCCATACCAGCGTTCCGTTTGGCTGCAGCCTACGTGTTCCGCTGTTTCCATTCGACGGCGATGGAGATGACGTACAATGCCACTGGGAACCGTTGCATGGAGCGAGTGCAGGCATAATACTTTGTCAGGTATGTTTATGAAGTCAAGCAATTTGTTTCCAACAATTATTGATGTCTATAACTATACAAGTATTAGTCCATGTGCTCTGTTGGAAGGAATACGGTAGGTGCTTCAGTTGTATTTAATATAGGAATGAATGGCCTTTTTGTGGAATTTATCGGGGTATAAACTTGGAAAAGTCGCGGGAATACTGGACGAAGGCCGGAAGGCCTCGTCCAGTATTCCCGCGACTTTTCCAAGTTTATATCCCCGATAAATTCCACAAAAAGGCCATTCATTCCTTATAATTCCAGCATTTGAAATAAATTCATCAAAACAATGTGTTTATTTTCCGTTTTCTTAAGAATGATTTTAACTGTGCCTGACGGTTACGGAAAGTAGTTCGGCATGGGAGTTTACTGGGATATAAATTTTGGACAGACACTTGTTACGGACCAATCAAATGTTAGGGAATTGTGTAAATATTTTTGTGCTGGAATTATTAGAAATTGGTCGCCTTGTCGACATACGAGGGAGTCTTATATAATATATGTAATGTGTGGTACATGATCAACTAAATAATTGTATACACAGATCATGCCCCAATGTGGGAGCTTTTCACAAACACTCTATATTCATGGTCATAAATGTGGCATATCTACAGGTGGATCGGAGGCAGGTTGACTATGTCATGTGATGTTTACAGATGAGTGTAAGGAGAATGGGCTGAAAACTAGAAGTACATCATCGGATAAGCAAACACTGCCATTTTAAGAGGGGCATCCCTCGACGGCAGACATAACATGTTTACGTAAGTCACTCCTGCACTTCATGGTTGTTAAGTATACCGAGTATGAAGAAGGTCGACTGAAACTGTAGTAGTAGTTATCTCGACAAGCAGACACTGTCAGTTTCCAAGTGTCCATAATTAGAGTCATATAATCACAATAACAAGGCCATATGTTACTAATATATTGAGCTGGAACTCATTATCTGTTTAATATTGTGTTATGTTCAAAACTGATTCAATAGTATTAAGCAAGCGACACATTTGTTATAAACACAGTGCATAGTGTATCGATGAACACACGGTAACACTGAAGCAGTTTGTTGATGTCGCGTGTTATGTTGCTACTGACTTAGACAATGCAGTTGATTGTGTGGCTATTAGAAATGAAGGTAGTGTATCGATGTAGCTGATGTTTCACAGTCATCGTGTTAGACGATTATATCGGATTTGTTGGTCTATCGTACTTCAAGTAAGAATAGTTTGTGTCTTCAGCATATTCAGTAAAAATACGGGCACAGGACAAAATATTGTGTGATGAGAATAATTTCAACGCATATACTATTGTATAGCGAGGTAAATACATAATTAAATCATCTACACCGAATTTCAAACATTGGTGTGCACTCGCATAAGCCATATATTGCTTCAGTGCTACTATTGTAATCTTAATGAATATGCAGAAAGTGGAAATACGTGTATGCATTGAACTATTACACATGTAGATGCAGAAAATGTATACATACATGTACATATACTAGCAACGGTGAATATGTTTCAGGATACATGTGAGATACTGGTAAACGCCACTGCTGCCAATGGATTCCAGGCAAACACAAAGTTGGCTGTCTCAGTCTACGCCGAGGACCACTCACACACGCCAGTGTCGCTGGGCGACCCCGTGGTGGCTGTCACAACTGGGCCATTCTCTAAGACACCTGTTATGGTAATGTGTACTACATTGACCGTATGACTCCTCATGACATGTAGTCGTACATGTAGAGAAACACATGATGATTGTTCAGTCTGAGTTTATTA